>PVIU01006262.1:0-103933 GCA_004026605.1 Ondatra zibethicus | reverse complement strand
GCATTATTTTGAGTGAGGTAACCCAGACACAGAAAGACAATTATCACATGTACTCACTCATAGGTGGTTTTTAAACATAAGGCAAAGAAAACCATCTTACAAACCACAATCCCAGAGAATTTAGACAACAATACAGACACTAAGAGAGACCTACATAGATATAATCTACGTGGGAAGTAGAAAGTATAAAAAGACAAGAACTCCTGAATAAATTGGGAGCATGGGGACCTTGGGGGAGGGTTGAGGGAGGGGAGCAGAGAAAAATAAAAAAAAATTAAAAATTAAGAAAAAAAAAGTCTGTTGTCTATCAGTTGTCAGTATCCTAGCCACAAACTCAGGGTCACATAGATGGCCCTCCTTAAACTCTGTGGGAAACTAAACAGAACAAAAACTAGAAAATATGTGAAAGAAGTTTTTGCTAACTGAAAATATTTTTCATATAATATATTTTGATCAGTTTCACCTTCCCTATTTCCCCCCAGACCCTTCCCTTTTCCCCACCCATCCAACTCCACATCTTTCTCTTTAGAAAACAAGACAAAACAAACAAGCCAGAATTAAAACAAAAACCAAAAATGTACAAGAAACATACACACTCTCTCCATAAAAACATAAAATCAGAAACATAATAATATAGAAGCAAAAATGCAGATACTATACTATGGGAGGCCAAGTCAAAGGCAGAATTCAAGTCTTGCAAGAAACTTCACAAGGCAGCAGTGCCATAGAAAATAACCCACTGAGCAGGGTATAGGTGTGGAGGGGTGATGACACACACACACACACGCTAAAGAAGGCACTAAGTGTACAGAACAAATGCCACTGAGAAAGCCCCACTGAGAAGTATGGTGTGGAGGGTGATGCTGGTATATATACACATGATGGGTATATATACACATGCTGAAGAAGGCACTAAATATATAGAACCAATGAAATGTATTGAAGGCTGCAAGAGAAACACCAAGTTACATACAAAGACAGAGCTATCAGAAAGCAAACATTCTTCTTAAGGTAGAAGAATTAGTACATTCAATCAAGGACAGCAATAAAAGTTAGAAGTATAAATAAACATGCAAGAAGATTATTTGGGATTCAATGAAAACACAAAATTTACAAATTATGGACATAAAAGAACTCAATGTCCATGTCATAAAAGCATTTTCAGTACATGAAGAAGGATGGTTAAAAGAAATCCCAAAGTAGCTCAGAATTGAGTATAATAGAGGGTTATTTATTTAGGGATAGACTCACAGATCCCAATCCTCTGCTGGAACAGGGAAGAGCAACCAAATTCCAAAGCCAGAAAAGAGGCTAGACGCGCACTTTACATCGGCATATATAGTATAAGAGGTCATGCCCAATATTTGGGCGGGGTAACTTAAAGGCTATGGGCAGTAGGAATTCCTACAGCAAATACAATCATAGCAGAACATTTCTTACATTTCCTGAGAGCAAAGAAAGGCCATTCAAGTGCACAAGACACAACATAGCAAACAGAGAAGCCCAGAAAAGGAGCTTCCAGGTCATAGAGCTCATACACTAAATAGGGCCAGCAGGACAGCTTTTCATGATGATGAGCCTTGATAAACCTTGAGTTTGATCCCTGGGACCCATGCGGTAGAAGGAGGGAGACTTCTCTGCAAATTGTTCACTGACCTCCACAAAATACCCTGATATGTGCACTCACACACACTTAATTTAAAAACCACTCACCATACAGGAAAAAGTATATTGGGAGCTGTAAGAGAGAAACACCCAGGCACATATAAAGAAGGCTCATTAGAGTCACATCTGATTTCTCAGTGGAAACTTTAAAATCCAGAAGGGCATTGAAAGATCAAAGCTATAGACCCAGATTACTATATCCAGCAAAACTGTTGTAACTTCTGTAGAAAAATATTTCATGATAAAAGCAGGCCAAAGGAATTCACAACTACTAAGCCAGCTTTGCAGAACATACTGGAAGATCTTCACTTGAAGAGAAGGATATTCACAATGAAGAGACTCCAGGGGAAGGGTACTATTTTAGAACAGTAATTAAACAAGTGAGGATTATGAAAACATGAAATAGTACAAAAATCAACCAAATGACCAGAATCAATACATATTTTCAGTAATAATTCTGAATATTAATAGTCCTAATTTCCCAACTCAAAGATACAGACTAGCAGATTGGCTTAAGAAATGAGATGTATCTATTTGATGCCTTCAAGAAACATCTCACTGTTAAAGATAGCTACTAGCCAGGGTGAATGATGGGAAAAGGTGCTGCAAACAAATAGAGATAGGAAACAAATATCAGTGTTCTGGCATTTGATAAAAATAGATATCCAATCAAAACTAGTGGGAAGAGATGAAGAAGCTCTCTTTATACTAGTCAAAGGGACAATTCATCATTAAGACATTATTACAATTTTAATATATCCATTGAACACAGGTATACACAATTTCACAAAGCAAGCACTATTAGATATAAAGTTATTACGGATTAACCCCAACAGATTAGTACTAGGTGACTTCAGTACCCCACTGTCAGTGATATACACACTATATGGTTTAAACAGAGAAACACTAGAGTTAAGTGATACAATAGATCAAATCAACTTAGCAGACTCTTATAGTATTTCCATCCAAGCACTCCAGAACACATATCGTTCTCACCAGTCTGTGGAATACCCTCTAAAATAGGTCATATATCTGGACATAGATGAAGTCTCGGCAAACGCAGGAAAAGTGGCATGATTTCCTCTATTCCATCTGACCACAGTGGAACAAGCTGGAAATCAGAAGCAATAGAAGCTACAGTGAATTCACAAACTGATGTCGTTTCAACTGTACACTCTTGAATAGTGATTAAAAAATTCCTAGAATTGAGCGAAAATGAAGATACAGCACATCAAAACCTATGGGATACAATGAAGCCTTAAGACAGAAATTGATAACTCTAATTGCCTACATTAAGAAATCAGAGATATCTCAGATAAATAACTTAATGATGTAGCTTCTGCATTGGGAAAAGAACAAGCCAAACTGCATGCAGTAGATAGAAATAGTCAAGATCAGGGAGGGAGCTAATAAAGTAGAAATGAAAAAATATAAAGGAACATACAAAGAATAAATGCAGCAAAGAGCTGGTTCTTTGAAAAGATAAAAATATTAACAAACCCTTAGCCAAACTAACTAAAAGAGAGATGGGCCCCCAAACAATGGTTAGAGATGGAAAGGGGGACATTAAAACAGATACCAAAGAAATCCAAAGTAGAAGAGTCTGAAAGAAATGGATTTCTAGATACATATTACCTAATAAAGTTGAACTTTAGTGAGATAAGTAAGTTAGACAGATTTATCACAAACAACAAGAAGCGGTAACTAAAACTGCTCAACCGAAAAAAAAAAAAAAAACTCAATCCTAGATGGCTTCACTGCAAAATTCTACTAGTCCTTTAAAGAAGAGTTAATGCCAATCCTTTTCAACTTATTTCATATAACAAAAAAGGAAGGAATGTTTCCAACTCATTCGTGAAGATAGTATGGAGCACGTTTCAGCACAGCAAAGGCTATACATACATACATACATACATACATACATACATACGATAGACCTACAGCCAGCATCATGCTGAATGGAGAAAAATCTGGAGCATTTCTACTCAAACAAGGGTTTCCATTCTCTCTGCTCTTATTCAGTATGGCAGTAAGATAGGAGAAGCACATAAAAGGGATACCAGTAGGTAGTGAAATAAAAATAATTCTTATTTTGCCAATAATATTCCCCATATATAAGAGACCCTAAAGATTCTACCAGGAAACTCTTAAAACTGGTAAATGCCTTCAGTAAAATAGTGGGATGTAATATTAACACAAAACAGCTTTATTATATATTAAAGACAAACATACTGAGAAAGAAATCAAGGAAACAGCCCCATTTACAATAAGATAAAAAACAAAACGCCACCACCAACTCCTGTAATAAGCTTAACGTAGGAAGTGAAAGATCTCTGTATGAAAGCCTTAATACACCAAAAAGGAAGTTGAGGGAGATATTAGAAGATGGAAAGATTTACCATGTTTATAGATTGAAAGAATTAATATTTTAAGAATGACTGTACTGCCAAAACCAATCTACAGGTTCAATGCAATCCTCACCAATATTTCAAAGCACAGAAATTAGAAAAAAAAAACTTTAAAAGTTCATCTGGAAACAAGATCTTGTGTTTTAGTTTTGTTTCTGTTATGATAAACACCATGACCAAAAGCAACTTGGGGAGGAAAGGGTCAATTTTTTCTTACGTTTTACAGTCCTTCATCAAGGAAAGGCAACACAGGAGCTTGAAGCAGACACCACAGAGGAGTGATGTGTACTGGATTGTTGTTCCCAGGTTCATGGTCAGTACCTTTCTTGTAATGCTCAGGCCCACCTGCGTAGGGATGGTACTATCCACAATGGGCTGGGCTCTTCTATACCAACAAGCAATTGAGAAAATACTCCAATACTCCATGCCACAGGCCAGTTTGATGGAGGGAATATTTGAATTGAGATTCCCTTTCCAGGTTTATGTTAAATTGACAGCTGAAACTAACTATGACATCTTGGATTGTCAAAACAATCCTGAGCAGAAAGAATATAGTTGGAGGTATCCCTGTACCTGGTTTAAATTATACTACAGAGTCATTGTAATAAAGCAGCATATTATTGGCACAGAAAACAGGCATATAGGTCAGGATAAAAGAATAGAGGATCCTGGCTGTTAGCTTACACAGCTTCAGTCACTTGAGTTTTGAAAAAGATGCCAAAGTTCACGTTGGAGAAAAGATAGCACCTTCAACAGATGATTCTAGGAAAACTGGATCTTTACCTGTATGAGAATGAAACTAGACCCTTATCTCTCACCTTTCATAAAAATCAACTTTAAATGGATTACAGACCTTAATGTAAGACCTGGAACTTTGGAATCATTAGAGCAGACTGCAGTTCCTCAGGAAATTAGGTCAATAGTCAACAAATAGAAAACCTCATATGAAAGCTTTTGGATAGCAAAGGAAGCCATCAGTGGGACGAAGGGACAGCCCACAGAATGGGAACTGTACATCTGATAGAGGATCAATATACAGAACTCAGAAAACTAAACAAGGAAGCAACCCAATTAAAAGCAGGCTAAGGAACTGGACAGAGTTCTCAGAAGAAATACAGATGGCCAATAAATATTTTTTAAAGTGTTCAACACCATTAGCTATAAGGAAAATACAAATGAAAGTACTCTGAGATATCTCTTACGGCAAGAGTCCATCCCATCCTGGTTAGATTGACTATCTGTAAGAATATAAATAAATGGGGGTTGGAAAGATGGTTCAGTGCTTAAGAGCACCTACTGCTCTTGGAGAGGTTCAGGGTTCGGTTCCCAGCACCCACATAGTGGGTCACAACTGTCTGTAAATAGTTTGGAGGATCTGCCACACTCATTTGGACTCTGCAGGCATGGGAATGCATGCAGTACACATACATACAAGCAGACAAACACTCATGTACATAAAATAAAAATTATTTTTAAAAGAAAAAATAGATGTTGACAGAGGTGTGGAGAGGGAAATTCCCATTCACTGTCAGTGGGAGTAGAAACTGGTGCAGGCACTGTGGAAATCAGTGTGGAAGTTTCTCACAAAACTAAAAATTGAGCTTCCATATGACCCAGGTATATCACTTCTGGCCATTTACCAAAAGGACTCTCTATTCTACCACAGAGGTACTGGTACATCTGAGTGTATTGCTACTGTCTTCACAATAGCAAGGAAATGGGACCAGCCTAGGTGTCCACCAGCTGGTGAATGGGTAATAGAGATATATTACAGAGAATTTTATTCAGTCAAAAAGAAAAGTGAAATTATGAATTGTGTAGGAAAAATCGGATAGAACTGGAAAATACATTAAGTGAGGTAACTCAGGCTTAGGAAGACAAACACTGAATTTACTCTCTCATATTTGGGCCCTAGCTTTTAACTTTGTAAATTTGCTTTTATGTGGAAGCA
Source organism: Ondatra zibethicus (assembly GCA_004026605.1). Taxonomy (NCBI): domain Eukaryota; kingdom Metazoa; phylum Chordata; class Mammalia; order Rodentia; family Cricetidae; genus Ondatra; species Ondatra zibethicus. The sequence goes on along the minus strand of PVIU01006262.1, from coordinate 97,909 downwards.
TATTTGCAGAGCCTAGGAATCTAGAAAAGTGGGCCTATGAGACAGGTAAAAAGAATCTTTAAGTTGTGTGAGCGGTGGATGTTTGTATAGAACACATGTCTAAAATCGAAAGAGGGGATTCTGGGAATGGAAACGTCTAAGTAGACATAGAAGTGGGGAGATAGGGAAAATGCAAGGGATTGAGGTGATAGGGGCATCTAAAATGAATGATGTATGAACCGGTCATAAATCTGACATTTAATAAGCTCATCAAAAAAATAAAAAGAACTTGGAAGGGATGTAGACAAAGCTGTTCCTAGAAGCCAGGTGTTAATAAATAAAAATCCTAATGTTGTGCGTGGGCTATTCTCTTATGAGTTGTGTTTGGGGAGGCTCCTGAAGCCCCCAAAACAATATAGGCAAATGCTATTGGTTACCCACTAAAAGTGGATTGTAAGCTTCTGTTGCTGAAGACACGACATGCCTTTGGTCAGAGGACATAGAGAAATCAGGCTACAACTGGACTGGAAGCTTCCTCCCTTCTTGCTGGTTCTCATGGTGGCAGTTGCTATGCAGGCTGCTGAGGAAGAATCAGCATCACCAGTCTTACTCAGTCTGGATCTGCATGCAGCAGTACTGACTGGCTGAGCCTGCTGGTACAATAGGGGCAGGTCTAGTCTTTGGTAACCAACTGCCTTCTTATTGAATTTGATGGCTGCTCCGCGGAGGGTATTCATGACTGATGGTCTGAACCTGGTCAAAAGCCGATGACTGGGGAAGTAGCAGGCCTTAGTGAGGAAGCTACTGCTTTGTCAGATGTGCCTGTCAATCACCTTCTAAGCAATGGTGTTTAACGTTAATGCTAACGTCAGCCTTGGTCAGTGAAGCTTCCTTTTACACAGCCAGCAGTGTACTGAAAATAAATGACTATTGGGTTTCTAGCAAGTGGAAAATCTGTATCGCCTCCTCCAGGGTTCAGAGAGCACAGCAGAAGAAGGGATGGAAAGAACATCCCATCTGGAGGAATTTGGGGTCAGGCAGCAATAAGGAACATATTGACATATGGCATCTGGGCGTGATGTGGATGCTACACTCTTGAATTCATGGCACAAGTCTGAACAGGATTGAACCTGCTGGTATCCTGGCATGGGAAGGCCAGGGTCTCATGGGAGATACTTTTACCTCAGGTTTTATATTCATGTAATGGTTGATGGAAGAGACATTGTTGTGCAGTAATGTAGCCATACAATGAGCCCTAAGGAAATTCACAAGGGGAGGCATGAAAGTGGAAAAGGGGAGCCAATTGGGAAGAAGTTTATTGGCAGAGGAGGAATGGGGGTGAATATGATTGAAGTACATTATATATGTGAATGGAAAGTTAAAATTAAACCCATTATTATGTATAAATAATATATGCTAATAAAACATTTTAAAAAGATGTAATGGCTGTTACAGCTAGAAGGCAGCATTCTATAACACTAAAGAGTAAGACCCTCCCCGGTGACTGCTGGGTGCTGGTATTGCTGCATACAGAGTGGTGGAGGTGTCCCAGGCAGGGCTTAATGGCTTTGCTTTCCTCCTCTGTCACTGTGTTCCACAAGCAGTGGGCTTGGCTAACATAAGCAACTCCAGGTACTTAAGTCCTTCGAAGATGTGTGGTTGGATTTCTGAGCTGCAATTCTGTGCTCGCTGAGGTTGCAGACTGTTCTGAAGGTAAAGTTACGGAGTGGCCAAAGCAGACTCTGGGGTGCAGCTCTGATAGGAGTGTGCTGCTGCAAGCAGAGGGCTGGGGAGAGGTGAGGCGATCCCGTAAAGGCTTAGTGTCAGGAATGGATAGGTGGCCACACCAGGGTCCACAGTGTCTCATTATTGGGGTGCACTGTGAGCCAGAGAACAGTGTCTGACAACTGCTGGTGGGTACCATACCTAATTTCTGTGAGCATCCCAGACTCAGAGGGACTGAACGGGGTCAGGTGGGATGTGGCCTGTGTGCCTTCATATTAGTGGCCTTGTCGGGCTCCTCAGCTAATGTGACACTTCTTCCTTGCTTTTTGGTAGATGGACAGTCTCTCCTCGGGGAGCAGGTGGGCTGGCAGGACAGGCGTCCCCAGGCCGGGAGAAGGAGGCGCTCCCAGGTACTCTCGTCCACCCCTGCTGGTGACTTGCCCACCCAGTCCCATCCTGTTCCAGACAATGGCCACCTGTGACCCTGCCTGCCTTGACTTGCTTTGCCCACCTGTGCCTGCCTGTGCCTGACCTCAGCCCAGAACTCCCACCCTTCCCACCCCAACTTAGGACCGGTCCTGACTTCTGGTTCCTGCCTTGCTTTTCCATTCTGACCCAATCCCCAGGAACCCCCTCTGCCATGTCACACCACAGGGACTTCTCAAGGAGGAGTTGTTAGAGCCTGCAGGCCTGTCTGCTTCTCATCTGTTTATTTTCATTCAAAGAGTAATTTGTAGTGAAGCGAAAACAAATGTTTCTAAATGATCTGGCCCAATTCCATGGTGAATGGTGCTTCTCATTTACACAGAATTCTGGCAATTCCGTATTGCTTAGTGGTCATTTTCATCAGGTTAGGACAGCGGGGGTAACAAGGGCTTTGAGAGCAGCGCAGACCTGAAGGGTGAGTGTAAGTGAGGCTGGAGGAGGGAGCAGCTGGTCTGGGGTCAGCAGACCAACAGGAGCCAAAGTGGGCTCTATGCCAGACTCTGATTAGACTTGGGACATAATGTACAAGTGAGAAGCCTGGGCATCTGTGCCTAGGGATGGCCGTCCAGGGTGGATGTTACATCTGAGAAAACCAGTGACAGATTCAGAAGATGAAGGAAAAGGGGTAAAGGAAGGGGGTCAAGAGGCGATGGGTACATACATGTATATTAGTGTAAGTGTGCATGCACACAAGTATACATGTTCATACACATGTTAGTGCCTGTGCACGTGAATGTAAGTTCACATGGGTATGAATGAGCACATAACACACATGGGTGTGGGTGTAGGAATGTGTCTATACACGTTTGTGTTTGTGCATACGTGTGTAGGAAGGTGCATATGTGTGGTTTTATGCCTGTGATAATGTCTGTGTCTGTCTCTATGCACATGGGTGTACATGTTGTGCTCACTTATGTATGTGTGTGTGCATGAGTGTGTGTACATATAGATGTGCACACACGCACTTGCCCCACTTGACAAGGTGGCATTTCCGCAAAGATGAGAGAGAGTGAGCTACAAATGAAGAGCAGCCATACAGAAGAAGTGGTGAGCATGAAAGTTCAGAGTGGAGGAATGCCAGGGGCCAGAGAAGGCAAGCACAGGTCCCTGCAGCATCTTCCAGCCTGAGAGCTATTGCTTGGTGTAAGCAGAAGGGAGTCCCAAGCTGGTGGCTTGTTACAAAGTAGCTATGGTTGCTGAGTAGGATAGACTCCCAGGCGACCCAGGGTGTGAGGAGAGACCAATTAGGAGACTCTGCCTGGGCACAGGTGGGAAGCAGTGGTAGGTAGAACCACATGACTAGAACAGGTGATTGCCGCCCTTTCTTTACCTGCTGAGTATCTAGCTGTGCTCTTTCCTCAGGTGTGGAGTCTACTCTGGATGGCGATCTCTGGGGCAGACCCCCACCCCCAGTGTCACTGGTGAATCTGTCCCAAGCCTCCCCAGAGCCTGGCCCTAAGCCCATGTTTGGCCACTGTTGACTTAGGGACTTGGGGTAGCACATAAGGCTTTCCATCACCTTCTCTAAACAGAGAGCAGCATGTCTGTGACAAAGGGCTCTAGGTGAATAACAGGGAGACCAGCAGCGCAAAAGCTGGGGCAAGACTTTCAGGCCGAGAGGCCTGGCATGCAGAGAAGACAAAGGAAATGTAGACTTCTGCTTGGTCAGCAAATCCACGTATGGCTGCAAACAGTATGGACCATTGAGGGAGTAGGTAAAATAAACAGAGGAGAGGCTCAGGCCCTGGCCTGGGGGTTCCAGCCGCCGTAGAGCAGGAAGCCAGAGGAGTAAACAGGGATTGAGCAGTAGTGAAACTAGGGATGGGCGGAGCCATGAGGCATGTCAGGCAAGCAGCCTCACCTGCCAGGGTTGACAGTACGGACTCTTAGTGCAAGAGCCTGCGGAGTCACAAGCAGTTGTGAGCTTTCTAGACTCAGGGAACAAGAGTGATGTATTTGTGCAAGGGGCTGGAGCTGTGGTCCCATGGATAAGAGTTCTTGCTTCTATTACAGAATACTGGTCTTCAGTTTCCAGCACCCACATGATAGCTCACAACCACCTATATTCTAGTTCCAGGGAATCTGATGTCTTCTCCTAGCATCCTTGGGCACTGCATCCATGTGGTGCACAGACATACATGCAGGCAAACATTCACAAACATATAAAGTAAAAATAAAGAAAATATTTTTTTTAAAAAATGTGTGAAGGTAGAATACATAAAAATGCAGGATGCCAGACATGGTGGTGTTCCCGGCTGTCCAGATCCAAAATAATCACTCAGAAACTCTATTATTTGCAGTACTGTTTGGCCAGTATTAAGCATAGTGCTAGCTAGCTCTTATATCCTAAACTAACCCATCTCCACTAATCTGTGCATCACCACAAGGTCGTGGCCTCTGGCAGAGGCATCTGTCTCCTGTGGCAGCTACATGGCTTCTCTCTGACTCCACCTACTCTCTCTATATATCTTTTCCAGCCTGGCTATATTCTGTTAAGTCATTGACCAAAAGCAGCTTCTTTGTTAACCAATGGCAATAAAACATATTCATAACATACAGAGGGGAATTCCCACATCATGGTGGAAGTCACTTTAGAGAGTTTTACTGTCCAAGAGGAGAGAAGGGAGAAGGAAGCTGGTTTCTTGTGGAAACCAGAGAAGCAGCAACATGTATCTGAGGTGCCACATACAAGCAGGAGGGAAAAGAGACAGCCCTGAGGCCAGTGCTGATTATTGTGGGTACCAGTGGGGTCCAGCAAGGAAGGCCTTCCCTAAGGGAGCTGTTGGCCGTCAGTCCAAAGTAAGAATGGAGAGGCACGAAGACAAAGGACTCCACCTGAAATCCAAGTGTGCACATTCAAGGCCAGTTTCAGTTGTAAAGGATAAGTTTGAAAGGCTGAGGTTGTGACCAGACGAGAAAGGAGACCTCTGGGCTGTGTGGACTGTGTGTCACTATGCCACGTGCTTGGTAGCCTTTGTTTCCCAAAGGTACTTGCTTACACATTGCCTGATTAGGGGGGAAATGGCAGGGTGATGTTGTGTAGGGGCTAACTTCTGATCAGTAAGAACAAGTGAGCAAATGGGGGCCAAGAGAGCTGACTGATCTGAGCAGGGCAGGAGAGAGCCCCAGAAGAGGACAGCAGAAGGCAGAATATCACACCTGGCTCCTGTTCCAGTTGTTGGTGGTTGTAACTTAACTGCTCTCCAAGTGTAAAACAATCACGAAATTACACCCCCCCACACACACACACTTTTCCAACTTAGAGAACAGTCCTCGGTTTCCATGGTTATTGCCGTTTAGCTACACAGCAAGTGTTATGCAGTGTCACAGGCTAATTACAGGCAACAGAGAAATTGCAGGATAAGTTTTGAATAAATACAGAGTAGATGTATGGGTTAGCCTCTGCTCCCGGGACTGATGTGCAGTTTACTTCTCAGCTACGTGTGGGAGCGGGGCCCTTGGACCTGTCACCAGCCCAGAGCCATGTTTCTGGCCCTCACCTTTCCCTTGCTTTATCACATGATTGGGCTACTGCTTCTCTTCTGTGCCTGGACCTCAAGGCAAGCAGTCCCCAGCCCCACCTGGCCTTTGTGGCACCTTGCTTAAGTGAGACTGGGAAGGAGGTGCAGGCCTTCTGTGGCCCTGCAGTCTGGAAATGTTATCCGTCCTTTAGGAAAGATATTTGGAGCCTAAAGATAGTGCACCCCAGTCTCCTGGTGATGCATATTCTAACAGGAAGACTGCAGAGAACTGTCATTTGCTGTCATCTTAATCCAAAACCTTCAGAAAAGAGACAATTCCGCCTGTGTCCCCAGTCTTAGGCTGCAGAAATAATGATGTGCACTAAACAGTATACTTTCATGTGAGATTCAAGATGACCAGGGCCTAGTAGGCCAGGCAGAAGACTGACCCCAGACAGTGGGGACAGGGGTGCCTGCAGCTAGAGGGCCAGGCATGTAATTTGGACAAAATAAATCATGCTTGTGAACACTGTAGGACATGTGGAGCGGCCAGGAAGAACAAGAACTCTGGTGCACAACGGGGCAGGAGAGAAAACGGGCCACCTCTCCACCCTGAAGTGCTCTTCAGCAAGCTCCAGAGGTATATACCCTCCTCACATTGAGAAAGTTGACTGTGGGTTGAGCCTCAGCATCAGAAAGTGTGCCCCACCATCTGTAACTTCAGAGAGGGACCAGAAACCACTTCCTGAAAACAGAATGTAGGACAAGCAGATCAAAGCTTTAGCAGAACTGTGAACACAGCCAAGCTCCATCACACACTTGAAGAAAAGGAAAAGCAGGAGAAAGAAGCGTCACACACAATAGGAAGGAAGAACATTCAAGGATGGTTTATGAGTATAACACGTGAGAAAAAGATTCAGATAGAAGGCATTGCTTTCTCCAAAGAAACAGCCAAGGACTTTGAGAAGAAGCAAACATTTAGGGTAGGAAAACACATGAGATAGAATGGCTTGAGTCACACAATGAACAAAACGAAGAATCACTGACATCTTCATTAGGGTTCCTGTTGATGTAGTAAAACACCATGGCCAAAAGCGACTTGGGAAGGAGAAGGTTTATTTTATCTGCAACTCTCAGGTCACATCTGACACTGAGGGAAGTCAGAGTAGGAGCGCAGAAGCCACAGAGGAACTCTGCTGACTTGTCTGCTCCTCATGCCTTGTTCAGCCTGCTGTCTGATAGTACCAGGATCACCAGAGCGGTGGTATTTTCTGCACCATTGCTGTGTTATTCCATGGATGTATGTTGATTCTGCCTGTGTCCCCAGTCTTGGGCTGCGGAAATAATGATGTGCACTAAGCAGTATACTTTCATGTGAGATTCAAGATGACCAGGGCCTAGTAGGCCAGGCAGGAAACTGACCCCAGACAGACTTTGAGGTAGCACACAGAAGCAGAAACAAGGTTGGAGTCTGTGGGCACTGGCTTAATGAACGTGACTGGGGTTTCCACACACTGGGGTTTGTGACTAGGCTAAAGTCAGGGACCAGAGACTCCTGTTGACCATGATACCCAGCAAGAGTAGGAGAAGGTGACACCAAGTCACAAAACCTTTTCCCTGGTGAAGGGAAGGCTGGGTTCTGTTAAAAATCAGACTGCTGAGATGGCTCAGTAGATGAACTGCCTGGTTGTTTTATTGGTTTGGTACAAGCCAGAGTCATCTGGGAAAAGGGACATCACTTGAGGAATTCCTGCCATCAGACCAGCACGTCCTGTAGGGAGTCTCACCCCTGCTGCACGGGAAAGGTGCATTCATTAGCCGCCTTTTTCATTGCTGACAAGATCCCTGACAAATGCAGCTTAAGGAAGGATGGAAGGACTTACGTGGCTCATGGTTTGAGGGGCATAGGTCAGATGGCCAGAAAAGCATCCCATGCCGATGGTAACACGAGGTAACACATTGCATCCTCAGTCAGGAAGCCAGGAAATGACTGCTGGCAGTCAGCTTGTTTGCTCGTTTTTTCATTTTTATTCAGTCCAGGACCCTTGCCCGTGGGATGGTGCCACCCACTTTTAGAGTAGATCCTCCTTCTCATTTAACTTCCCTAAAAATACCCTGAGAGCCATGCCCAGACATATATCTCCTAAGTGATTCTGAATTCCATCAAATTGGCATTGAAGGTTTAACCATTACAAAGGATGTCAGGTACTGGCCACAGAGATTCTCCATTGCTTGACTCCATGGTGATACACAGTCCTGCTGGGGGAGAGTACTTTGCATCCTCCCCTCCCCCAACTGTGCCTATGCTAAGGCCTCAGGCTTCCCTGGACTGCCTTGGGCATCCTTATCCTGCCACCACAGTGGCCACGTGGGACACTGTCACACTGGAAACTTGGCACCACTGCCTCCGTTTTGGCCTGTGCCCTTCCGAGAATTCAGGGCCTAAGGGTGTTCCCCACTAGGGCCTTTGCTCCTTTAGAAAAAGACATATGTTGCATGCATGGGGAGCTGGATGCTCCCCCTACCCAGGGTCTATCAAAAGGAGGGAAGTAATTTGAGCATTCTGGATGGGTAGTGATAGTAGCAAGGGGGAGTTTGGCTGGACTAGGAGAAGATGCCAGTGAGATCAGAATCTTTCCCTCTGAATCCCCTAGACCCCTTAACCCTTCAGAAAGACCATCCCATAGTGGGCCAGTGGGCTGGAGTTGGTGCCATTGTGTTTGTCAGGTAGGGGTCTCTAGAGTAACAGAACTTATGGAATGAATCTCATTCTCTCTTTCTCTCTCTCTCTCTCCTCATTCTCTCTCTCAATATATAGATATAGATAGATAGATAGATAGATAGATAGATAGATAGATAGATAGAAAGATAGATAGATAGATAGATAGATAGATAGATAGAAAGAAAGAATGAGATATATAGACAGGCAGACAGATAGATATAAAGGGGGTTTATTAGAATGGTTTACAAGCTGTGGTCCAGCTAGTCTTATAATAACTATCTATCAATGGAAGGGTCAAGAATCCAGTAGTTGTTCAGTCCATGAGGCTGGATGTCTCAGCTGGTCTTCAGTACACACTGGAATGCTGAAGAAGTAGGCCCCAATGCTAGTGAAGGATTGGACTTGCTAGCAAGGAAGCACAAACAGACAAAGAGCAAAGCTTCCTTCTTCCATGTCCTTATATAGACTTCCAGCAGAAGGTGTGGCCAGGATTAGAGGAGACTTTTCTCAGCTCGAAAGATCTGAAGATTAAAGTCCTGTTTTCCTACCTCAAAGATCTAGATTAGAAGTGGATCTTCTGACTTCAAATCAAGCAAAAGCCCCTCACAGGTGTGCCTTCCATTTTGGGGTTTTAGTTCAGTCCAGATGTAGTCAAGTTGACAACCAAGAATGACCACTGCAGCCATACAGTGGTTGGGCCTTCGGGGCAGTGTGGCAGAAAAGTACATTCAGGTCAGTGTGGAGCTAGCAGTGCTGGAAGAGAAGGCTACTTGCCTCCCTTTGTGTCACCAGCTGGAACAAATACCAACATGCTTATGCTGTGCCAGGCGAGGTGTAGCCCACCCCGCTCCTGCTGCATGGAGAGTGGGCATCTCCCTCTACCTTGCCTGTGCCTTCAGGAGACCGAGAGAAGAACTGGTGGGATGGCATGAAGAGACATTAAGGAAACCCCTCATGCCTTCAGGGACAATATCCCCCGACTAATTTTGCCTGAGGTAAGTGCCAACCCTGCTGAGAGAAAGCACACCCTACCTGATAAACAGTAGAAGAAAGAAGGTAAAGGTCCGGACACAGTGCCACTGTGACGGGTCAGTGACTCATCACACTATCTGGGCTTCTTCAAAGTGGTTATAAACTTTAGCAAGGGAGAACACTTGGGCTGCTGTGGGCCACTCCTAAATCTCCAGAATGGGAAACAGGTTAGGTTCTGAGATGGGTTATACGGCGTGCACACATCTTCCTTTCTTCACCCCTATACCAGCAGACAGTGGCATCTTGGTACCATTTGAAGCTAAGATAGTAAATGCATTTCCCATGCCTTTCTCTTGTCTCCTATTTTTACTGTAGGATTATAGGAGGGAAACAAAACCTAAAATTCCCCCATGTGTAACATTTTACAAATTATAGAGTACTTTGCACAGCTCTGAAAGGTGGGTATTTCATGATCCCCCTTAAGAACGAGGAGCCGAAACTGAGAGGAACTGAGTCACAGGGTTAGCAGTAGGAGGATGAGTAGAAGGTTTTCTGCAGAGCAGGCCTCCCATGGCCATGGTCCCAGGAGCGGGCTCCTACCTCCCAGAATGCATCTGTGCCAGGTTCTACTTCTGCTTGTTGACCCAGAGTTATGGTCAGGCTCTGTCCTCCAAGAACAGAGCCTTGGCATCGCCTTCTGCTCAGATGCCACTATGACCAGCACCCATTTTCTACAGATGCTGCATGCCCTAGGATCCCCCAAATTCCTTGCTGGTTATTCTTTGAGAGTTTTGTATTTTGTCTGCACAGCCAATTTTCCTTTTGGGAAAGTCACATTTTAAACATTAATTTCTAGGTGTTCTTTCCATTTATAAGTTCCTACTTTTGATTAAGACATATAGTTGCCTTATTCATTGCCGAGCTCTATAAATATTGAATGTTGTGATAGTTAATAAGACTCATCAACCTAACGGGATCTACTATCTCCTAGGAGACGAGGCTTTGGACAGATCTGTGAGGAATGGTCTAGGTTAGGTTAGCCTCTAGCCATGCTTGTGAGAGATTATCTTACTTAACTGAAGCAGGAAGACCCCCCCCCCAAAAAAAAGTAGGCAGCACCATTCCCTGAGCTTGAATCTGGACGGCATAGAAAAGATGAAAACTGGCAGGACCCTGGCAGCCGTCACTCTCTGCTCCTGACTCAGATTCGGTGTGGCCACCCGAACTTCCTGCCGTGACGGACTGTTGAGGATTCAGGGTGGCCACCCAGACTTCCTGCCGTGATGGACTGTTGAGGATTCAGTGTGGCCACCCGGACTTCCTGCCGTGATGGACTGTTGAGGATTCAGTGTGGCCACCCGGACTTCCTGCCGTGATGGACTGTTGAGGATTCAGTGTGGCCAGCCACCTGGACTTCCACCATGGTGTATTGAATTATCAGCCTAAATATGCCTCTTTCTCCTTTAATCTCTTGTTTATCAGGGAAATTTATCACATCCACAGGGAACTTTACTAATGCAAATGGTTTCTTGTAGTATGTATTATTTTACTTTACTATCTCTGTCTAGAATTATTTTAATGATCCTGATTCAGGCTGGAAAGCAGCTGTAGTAGGGGGCTTCTTGTTCGTCCCAGCCACCCAGAACTGAAGTAATCACACAGAAACCGTATTATTTAAATCACTGCTTGGCCCATTAGCTCTAGCTTCTTATTGGCAAACTCTTACATATTAACTGAACCCATTTCTATTAATCTGTGTTTTGCCATGTGGCTGTGGCTTACTGGTTAAAGTTCTGTCCGGCTCTGGTGGGGCTACATGGCTTCTCTCTGACTTCGCCTTCTTCCTTCCAGCATTCAGATTAGTTTTCCCTGCCTAACTCTGTTCTACCCTATCAGGGCAAGCCAGTTTTCTTTATTAATTAGGCAATGATATTCACAGCGTGCAGAGGGAAATCCCACATCAAGCAGTTCTTCTCCAAGCATTTCCAGTTGAGCTCACTGAGCCCATGAAACTGGTTGGCAAAGTGATAGTGGGCCAGAAGGGCAGAAGCAATAAAGAAAGGACTTGGGAGCAGAAGAGAGCCCACTGGGGTCAGAGTGACTCTTGTTCCGAACCAGGGCCCACACACCTGTGCCAGATTACCCACCTGCCTTGTAAGAGATGTTAGACGTTCTTTAGAGAGAGGGAAACTGTTAAAGCTACATTCAAAATTGTTTTGAACTAGATGAAAATGAAACCAGAGTGACAAGAACCATTGAAGTAGAAGTAAAGATTGAAAACCAGGTGGCTTAGAAAATATAATTAGACTTTGGTTAGGCAGAGAGAGTAGAGGAGGAAGAGAGGAATGAGAGAGGGAGACACACGCACAGGGGGGAGGGAGGAGAGAGGTCAGAGAGACAGAGACAGACCAGCTCCCAATTATCTTTAAGGGCCCACCTACAGTGAACCGACTTCTCCCCAGTGGGTACCACTTCTCAAAGCTGTCAGTGCCTCCCAGTAGAGCCCTAGGCTAGTACCCTATCTAGCCTTTGACATCTATGCCATAGGAGGACACTTAAGATTAAAAAGAAATAGGCAAAACTGCAAAAAATTCACAAAGTTAGTAGATTATTACAGCCAAGTTTCAAAATATAAGACTAATATACAAAAATAAGAGTCTTATATACTAGTAATGAACAAGCAGAATTAAAATTAGAACACAATACCACATGAGCACCCATCCCCAGTACTTAGGCAAAAGGAGCACATATACATATATGAGGCAAGCTATTAAAAAAAACTGATAAATGAATCAAAGGAGAATTAAATGCAGGGATAGATGTTCCATATTTGAGGATTAGATTCAATGTTGTGAAGGTGGCACTTTGTCATAACTGGTAATAGAGTCACCACAATACAAATAAACATGCTTACTAGTTATATTTTGGACATTGACAAAGTGACTCTGAAGTGTATTTGGAGAAAAAAAAACACCCAGAATAAAGAGGAAAACAGCAAAATAAAGTTACCGACTTCAAGACTCACTAGATGAGCCAGCCCAGCAGAGACTTGCCACCAAGCCTGATGACCAGCGGTCAATCACCAGGACCCACATGGTGGAAAGAGAGACATCTGACCTCCACATGTGTGCACACATTTGCACACATGTGTGCATTCAAAACTTTAAACTTTAAAGTATCACGATAGTGTTGTATTGGTAAAAGAATAACCAAGCAAATAACTGAGAAGATCTCAGCTGTAAGTCACACAAGTCACATAAGTATAGTCAGCTGATCTTTGGTCAAGAAGCATAGGCAAACATAACAGCTGGAACAACTGGAGTCCACATGCCCTAAATAAATAAATAAGCAAGTAAATAAATAGGCAAGCATCAACTCAAAATGGATTACAGACCTAAACACAAACTGAACTAGAAAACAGGAGAAAATCGAGATGGCTTTTGGTTTTGCTGATAGGATGTTAGAGTGACAGTCTATGAGGAAAGAAGTGGTACATTTTGTTAAAGTTTTCTGCTTCGTAGAATAGGATGCTGTCAAGAGAGTGAAGAAATAAGCTCCACGTTGGGAAATATTTATGGACGATATAGCTGGTACAGCACTGTTATATAAAACAGAGACCTTAAATTCAGATCCTTCACTAGAAAGGGGCATATGTAGCAAATATATGAAAGATGTCCCACATCATATGTCATTAGAGAAATGCAATTTAAAATGAGCTGTCATGGCGTATCTACCAGCACTGACAACACCACAGGCTAGTACAATGTTTGCTCTCTCTCTTTCCCTCCCTCCCCTCTCACAGTGAGAAACAAAACGTTAAAGCCATTTGTGAAGATTTGATCAGTTTCTTACAAATGACACCTTCTCATATATATGATCCCATAGTTATGCTCCTTGATATCTACCAAAATTTGTTGAAAAGTTATGCCCACACAGAAATCTGTACAGTGATGTTTATAGCAGCTTCATTCATAATTCCCAAAAAATTGAATACAACAAGGTTTGCTTCAATGGCATAAGTAAACGATGGTATATTCAGACAATACTGTAGTCAGTGCTAAAGAGAAATGAGCTACCATGAAAAGACATGAGAAATCATAGTTATTATTGAGTGAAAGCTGATTAGAATAGGCCATAGGCCATATGATTCCAACTGCACGATGTCTTAGAAAAAGCGTAACTACAGAGACAGAACAAAGATGAGTGCTCGCCAAGAGGTTGAGGGTTGGGAAAGCTGGGTGGAGAGATGACAGAGGGCTTTTTAGCGCAGTGACAACAGTTTGTGTGACACTGTAATAGTGGGTTCACGTCATTCTTCCTTTGCCCAATGTCAGAGAGTGTGTGACAAGTGTAAACTCTGATGTAAAGTCTGTTTTCAAGGAGAGAGGTGTCTCATGCTTGGCATCACAGTTATAATAAGTGCACTCTGGTGGGAGATGTTGATAATGAAGGGGACTTGTGAAGAGTTATGAGGGCATACATGGGTAATCAGTTGCTCGTGAGCCTAAAACTAGTCTTTAAAAGTCTATTAAAACACTGGATGGTGATGGCACACAACCTTAATCTCAGTACTCGGGAGACAACGGCAGGTGGAGCTCTTGAGTTCGAAGCTAGTCTAGTCTACAGAGTGAGTTCCAGGATAGCTAGGACACAGAGAAACCCTCTCTTAAAACAAAGCAAAACAAAACAAAACATTCCCCCCAAAACAAAACCAAAACCCAAACCCAAACAAAAAGACAAAAACGAAAAAAATAAAGAAAAGAAAAAGATCTATTAAAATAACAAAGCAATCAGAGTTCCTGAACGCTGTCTTGTGGAAGTGTTCCCTTGACTATGAGGGAGCAGCGACTGTGTGTTGCAGTTTTCCCGTGAAGAGAAGCTCTTCTGTATGCTGTTGATTGACGGGCTGAGAAGGCTGGCCTGTGCGGCACATCACTCAAAGCTGGCACAGTACAGAGACCATAGCTGGCTCAGCACCAGCAACGGGGTTAGCACTTGGTTGGTGGAGGTGGGCAGGTTTGTCATCGACTTGTTCATCCTTTTAAGTAGAAATAGAGTGGGGTCGTCAAGGGGTTAAACTGCTTTGTGACCTTAAGTCCTTGACTGGCAAGCTGACTTCACAATCTTCCCAGATGCTATTTGTCGGGGTGGGGGTGGTTCTCAGAGATCCTACCTGACCTTTTTCCTTTCTAAGACTAGGGAGGAAACTAAAGAGATGGTTCTGGCACCTGCCAAGTGTCTCCTCCCCAGTTTTGTGATTTGTAACGGGTGAAAATGTCCAGCTGTCACTTGACAGCACAATGGCCCTCGTGAAGCAGACTGGGGGAAAGATTACATTTGTCAGTTTAATTGGGGTTCATGATAGTGTTTAGGTCCACGCAACTGGGCAGAGCAAGGCGCAATATCTGGTAATTTCTGAAGGCCTGCATTTACTGATTTCTGCTGCTTGCTGCTTTTGGCACCTCCGGGAAGGATTTGGAGAAAGCTTCTTACACATTGTAAGGTTGGAGGTCTCCTTCCCTAGAACCTAGCCTCCCTTTCAATCATGGGCTCTGCTCTGTGGGCAGTACAGCCTGGACAAGAAGCCCTGATTATTCTTGACTGAGTTGGTAACACCTATTTCCATTACGCATTGTCGTGCATATCTTATCCTTGAGGCCACCATGGCCACAGGGCTGTGGGCCAGCACACCCTGATGACCCAGGCAGGGCTGTCAGAACATTGCACCCTCCTACTCTACATCCCATTTTGCTAATTGGTCAAGACTGGAGTATTGATGCCGCACGCAGTGCACAAGCCTCTGGAAGTAAACTGTGTCACAGAAAGGTGTAGCTGACCCGTGAAAGTGGCATCAGGCAATGGGCTCTGTCACTTCAGTCACATAAACACTGTGACACCCTGTCACAATGAATTAGAGTCAGGTCGGCACATACTCTCTAGACTAGCCTGGAAGGAAATAGTTTCAGTCTTGTAGTATAGTTCACTTCTGCCTTGGGAGCGAGAAGTAGCTGTGGACAATAACGCGAGCAAGTGTGGGTTATTCCTGTTAGTGTTAAAATTACAGAAACAGGTGCTGGGAGGACTTGGCGCTGGGCTACAGCCAAAGCCTGGGACACATTTTTGTCTTTGAGGACGCGGTGTGCTTGATCAGGCCATAGTGCTCTGCTGCCACCTAGTGGCACTGATATTACATACTCAGTGGCGTCACTTTATTTTCATAGTTTGGGCTTCATAAACGGGAAGCACCCAGACTATGTGTACTTTTCTGAGGTTGCTCTATAAAGAAGTTATACACCAGCAGCCTTCTTTGGAGGGTCTTGGGTTAGTGGCCCAATGTACAGGGGCACAGATCTGAGCTACAGCTGTGATCTGTGTAATTCTGTGTAGATTCTCTAATGTATTCTGTCCACCAGCTCATGATCAGAGCTGACGTGCCTGAAGCTACATGTCAGTTGGCTTGAGTTTTCCGTGTTTCTGTAGCAGCATCCTTTCTTCAGAAAGGCATGGTGTGCTTCGTTAGTTGTATTCCTACCCTGGCTTCCGCTCCTTGCTGAACTCTAAACTGGGCCTTGTCCCCGACGTAAGCAGAAGGAGCGCTCACTCAGCGAAAGTTCATTCCTTAGATGGCTTTCTTATGGGACTTCTGCTGGAAATCATGTCTGTTGCAAGAGGACCGACTCATATTCACAGCTCGTAGGGAGCAGGTCTTGAGAGTCCCTCTCCAACCCAACTCCCTGAGATTCTCATGGCCTCGAGGCCTAGGCTCATCACTCATCTCCAGTCTCACATGTGCTTGGGTGAGCAGCCCTGTGTTTTCTGCCCTCTTCTGGATCCCCCAGGACTCCTCATCCCTGGAAGGTACCCTCATGCACCTTCGCTTCCCATGCTTCTGGTCCTAATGAGATTCCCATCCAGACACAGGTGGGAAAACACATAGGCAAGCCAGCTGCCTACCGGCTCCCTGGTAACAGAAGAGCCCCTCTGTGAGCTGGATTGGGAACAGCTTTATCATCAGACTGTATGACAGACTTTTCTTGATTCTAAATGTGCCATGGTTGCCAGAGCCTAGAAATGTGTCTGCCTGTGTTCATACAGCCCCCTACTTTTCTACAACCTGTGGCTAGACTCTGGGATGAGGGGGCATGGGATGAAGTTGTGGGTCTTCACATTCTGCAATTAAAAACATTTTTGAGGGTGTCTAGGAAGAAAGAAGAAGGTCCATACCTTTGTTCAGAGCTTGTAAGTTGCACCTAATCTATCATCTCGGCTCCTGGCTCAGCAATGACCTCCTTACCACTGCTCTTCCCTGCAATTACCCTTCTCATTGGCCTGTCATGTGGCTCCCACACTTTAAGTTGTCTCTGGGCCTTTTGCATATACTTTCAAACCTTCTGTGATGAAAGCATCAGGTAGTTAGTGCTGTTAGCCATGTGTAGTGAGCAGCCAGGGCACTTGAAATACGTGTGCATCTCAGGTCACTATGACGCCTCACTGAAAACCCAGGTATGGGAAGAATCAAATTCCAGAAAGTTCTTGTTGGTTTGGTGCCTGCTGCTGGTGCTCTGGTTGGCTCAGGTGCCCTGGGCCTCTGCTGTGCGGAATCCACCCTCCTGCCTGTCCTAGAAGCCACTGTATTTGTCACACTTCACAAGAGGGGAAGCCTTTCCCACTAACCTCCTACAAACTGGAAGATGGTGCTCAGAGCACCTCAGGACTCGGTCTCACCAGGTTGTAGCAATGGGCAACAGCTCAGTGCTTGCCTGCCCGCTTTACAGCTGTAGTCCAAAGCCCTGCTCTCATCTGTGGACCTTTGCTCATGTCCCCTAATGTTCCAAGAGGTTTTTTGTCTTGGAGACTGTGAGGCTGTAGCCCCAGGCACTGTCTTGAACCCTGGGCAATGGGAGACCACCTTCACCTGCCCTTTCCAGAGCCCACATGGAGGCCCCGTGACATGTATCTTGAGGTACCTCTTCCGTGATTTAGATGAGGGCTGTGCTGAGACAGTGACCACTTTATCACACCCACAGCCACACTACAGCATCTGTACAGATGTGTACCAGGTGACACATCTGGATCCTGCAGGCCTGAGTTCCATGAGAGGCGTTCGGGTTCCCTCCTTTGTATCTGAGAATTCAGAGCCTCCAATGTATTGATGTCACCATATAAAGGCAGAGCCTCAACCTATGAATAGCAAATTCATTTAGAGTAGTGGTTCCCAACCTGTGGGTCATGGCCCATTTGGGGTCAAATGATTTTTTCATAGGAGTTGCCTAAGACCATCAGAAAACATAGATGTTTACATTACAATTCTTAACAGTGGCAAATTATAGTTATGAAATAGCAACAAAAGTACTTTTATGGTTGGGGAGTCCACAGTGTGAGGAACTGTATTAAAGGGTCACAGAATTAGGAAGTTGGAACCACTGATTTAGAGGGAGTAGATTGAAGACAGGAGTCTTAAGTGAGTCATAGAATATGATGCCAGGGTGGCTGCACCATCGGGAAACTGTGTGTGTGTGTGTGTGTGTATATAATGTGTATATGTGCATGTATATGTGTGTATGTTCATGAGTGTGTGTGTCCATGTATTCTCACGTTCTCCACTCAGCCTTGGAATGGACTTTTAGGGGCACTGAGGGGCAATGCTCTCAACAGTTTCCTGAGTCGGGTGCAAACAAGGAGCAGAGTGACCCTGGACAGCCAAGGGCTTGCTCAATGTGTCCCTGCCCAAGCCATGAAATTGGTGGGGGGAGGGCTTTTCTCTAATGAAATGCTTGTTCTTTGTTATTTATGAAAGGCATATTCTTAATGAGAGAGGATAGCTATCAGTAGTTGATTGTTTGGCAAAATACTGACATATGCTAACATGGCGCCAAACAGATTTCACAATTAGGCTTTCCCCCAATGGGAGAGAAATCAAAAGAATGGAGTCACCATCTGCTTTGTCCCTACTGTGTACAAATAAGCAGCTCTTGCCTTTTTATCCCTTCTCCTGGCCCAGGCAGCTCCCCAGCTCAGCAGCAGCCCTTTATCCTGCCCCAGTGCGGCATCCTTCCCAACCTCTGCAGCAGCTGCTTCCTCAGCCTGCATCTCCGCAGTCCATTCTGCCCTCCTGATGTCGCGTCCATCTTTCCTGGCCTCATTTAAAGGTCTCCTGAGGGCTTCTTTGCAGCTAGACTGCTCCGAGGACCTGGCTCTGACTCTCTGAAGCTGTGGCCATGTCCCGAGACTTGCCAGGTTATGATAGCTCCCCCATGACACCCCAGAAGTCCTCAGAATCCTTGCCACATCACTGTAACCCAGCCTTCCTGGGGCCTTCCTGGGCTCTGTGATCTTGTGGAATGGTGTGGTACCAAGGATGTGTTCAGTGCAGCCCTTTGGTCTCACCCACTGGGTCAAAGTGCCAGGGTACTTGTGGAGTCTGATACGTTTGTTTGTCCCTACAAACCCTACCATGGACCACAGGTCACACAGCTGGAAGAACTATGGTGAGGCATAAGCTCCACTTCCTTGTGAGGAAGGAAGTGGGCCACCCCCTGCCACCTCAGTTTTCCTTGTCCTTAGAGCCATGACCTGTAAGGCTATGAAGAATGGTAAAGTTGGACTACTTTGAGAGTTTTATTTTTCTCTTCTAATAAATTCACCAACACAACTGAAGTGTGTGTGTATATGTGTGTGTGTGTTTGTGTGTGTATGTGTGTGTGTGTATGCATGTATGTATTAAACAGATGATGGGATTGATCATCAAAATTCTTCCTCAAAGTGATATGGAAGTAGCAGAACTTTCTAGAGAATCAGTTTTCACCCTGCATGCTTTATTACACAGGCTTTAGAGCTCCATGCTAAATGGAAGCCATCTTTGAAGGCTCCATGTTCCAAGGTGAGCCATCATTCTGGGATTCTTTTCAGGGACAGGCCATTGAACAGCCCCAGGAACAGCTAAAGAAACTAATGTGGCCAAATTGAGCTTCACAAAAACAGCCACTTAGTGCTCGTGTGGGCAGTCTTGTGGGTCACCTCAAATGCTAGCCTCTCAGTGTGGTGAGTACAGACACAGGCTTTCTCCCAAGCATTTTCAACCCATAGTTGGTGAATCTGCAGACTGTGAATCCACAGATTTGGTGGGCTGACTGTATTATCTTTCTTGGTGCCTTAGTCTCTGTAGTGGTGCTCTAGACTCCACCTATTTGTGTCACAGCCAATGAACTTTCCTTCCCTTTTCCCTGACTCATTTGCATCCCTTCCTTCTCACTGCATTTACTTCTTCAGAACATAGTCTCTCTCCAAACCACTCCTATACTCCTCCTCCACTCTTACCCTTCGTTTTGTGTTTAATCAGCAAACTCACTGTTTCTGGATGTGCCAAGTCTCCCAGTCTTGGCTTGAGCTTGTCTGGGGACTTGTCAGGCAGCACATGCAAACAGCGCTGGTGACTACGTCAGGCTCCGTCAGGCTGGCAGAAGGTCCCATGGTTACAATGTGCTTCTGTTGGGGTTGGGGAGGCATTGCCCCATACGGCCCTCTTCTGGCTTACTCCCTGTGCAGAGGGGTTGGTCCTTTCACCTGGAGTCCCAGGGACTCTTGTGTGTCATTGCCACCTCCTGGGTCAGTGTGATGAGGTGTATATGAAGAGCACTTTCAACTCAAGTCTTTATCTGATAACATTCATAGGTGGTTTTTTGTTTGTTTTTGGTTTTTTGTTTTTTATTCTTAAGGGACTGATTGTTTGGTTTCTTGCTCTTTGAATGTTCTCTTGGCAGTCTTCTTGAATGTTCCATTTGTCTGGCTCTCCTTTGCCTCTTGCCACCACTGTGTCCAGGCTAATGTTGCCCTTCTTTTTTGTTTCTTTTAGAGTTCATCCTTATTTCATAGCATCCTGTTTTGGTCTGTTTCTATGGTCTGTTTGGATCCCCACCCCCATTTTTAGATTTTAAACTTTTTATGTATACGAGTACTTTGCCTGCATGTGTGACTGTGCACCATGTCCACGCCCGGCACCTGTGGAACTCAGAAGACAGGTAGAGGCCATTGTCAGCTACCGTGGGCTGCTTGGAGCTAAGCCCTGGGTCCTCTGCATGAGCAGCAGGTGCTCTTTAACTGCTGAGCCACAGCTCCAGCCCCAGTGTTCTTGAGACTCATCCTTCTTTCTTTACGGAGTCGTCCCTTCTGCAGTGTGCAATGCAGTGCCAGGTTCTCTGCTTGCTCTTGGGTGTGATTTTGCCATCAGTAAAAACTTTGTTTCTTCTCCCAAGTTTAATGAGCTTCACTTCAAGTTAGGTCATTTACCCCAAGGGATACTCTGTACCGTTTTCCTCTCTTACCCTAAACATCCACGGTGTCTGCACTAGCAGTGCCAGATGTCTATCTGATAGAGACATGTGCTGTAGAACACAGGGCACATCAGACATTTCTATCCAGAAGCATCCTGCTGCACAGCAAAATGTAGCTTAACAGCAACAACAACACATGGGGCTGGGAGAAGTGACTTAGCGGTTGAGAGCACTTGTTGCTCTTGTAGAAGACCCTGGTTCAATTCCCAGCACCTAGTCTGTGGCTCACAACCATTTGTAACTTCATTCTAGGGGAGCTAACATCCTCTTCTGGCCTCTGCAGACACTGCATGTATGTGATGCACATACTACATGCAAGGAAAACTCTCGTACACATAAAATCAATCTTAAAAAAAAACAAGAAGTCAAAATGGAAGGAGACTATCCAGAGAGAAGACTAACACAGGTGCCTTCCAATGCCCAGTTCCTTTGTTTCTGAGATAAGCGCAGGTCTGCTCTCTCACCTTCATTTATTCTGTAGCACAGCCCCAGCGCCGTCTTCCTCCATTGGCTCCTCTGAAGCGCCTTTGTTCCATGACAGTCAGCTCTGCTCTCACCTACTCCACACCCTGGCTGGAGGCCGGGACCTGGTGCTTTTTCCAGAAGTCCATCTGCTTCACCTGTGGCCTCTCTTCTGGGGTTGCCTGCTGCTGCTGCCACCACTGTTAAAGCTAGAGCCTCACAGTGCTTCCCTTCTTTCTACTGTAGATTTTGTTGTTTTTCATGACACAGTGCTCTGGGTACTTCGCTGTGACATCAGGACAGCATCTTAATGTTCGTTTTCTTGCTTCACGCTGATTGGCAGGATCCACAATTCTGATTTGAGAACATTGCCCTTGCTTCTAGAATTCTGAGGGCCTTGGACATGGAACTGGGGTGGGGATGGGGTCTCATTGTTTAGTTGCTTTCTCATTGACATCCTCATGTCACTATCTTCAGAAGGCTTGTCACTAAGCCCAGAACCTTAATGAGTCACATTTAGAGGGACGAGGTCACTACGCCTCCTCCTGGGGATGAGCTGTGATGAGAGGACCAAAGGTTCACTGGGCTGCACTCTCTCCCAAAGGCTCCACTGGGACTCTCGGGATGCTACTGTCGCAGCTCCTGCAGTCCTCCTGAGCTGCTGCACCAACAGGGCTGTGCGGCACTCACCACTCATGGCTCGAGCTCAGCTTCCTTTCCTGCGTCGCCCCGTTCAGCCACATGCAGGCTCCAGTCCTGGTTCTTCGCACAGCTCCCCTTGTCCTCTCTGTGTGGGTACATAGAGGGTTGTGCCCTCTTAGTCATCCGTGTCATATTCGTGTGGCTCTGAGGTGAGGAGAAGCTGAAGATGAAGACAGGCTAGTGTTGGAATAGTTAGTAGGAGATCTCTTTGATTCCTACCCCATAGTATGATATTGGAGATCAGACCCAGGGTTTTGTGAATGCTAGGCAAATATTCTCCCACTGCTCTATGTCCCTAGCCCTTGGAATTTTGAATGAAGGTCTCACTACGTATTATAGGCTGGCCTTGAACTTGTGGTCACCACGTATCATAGGCTGGCCTTGAACTTGTGGTCACCACGTATCATAGGCTGGCCTTGAACTTGTGGTCACCATGTATCATAGGCGGGCCTTGAACTTGTGGTCGCCACGTATCATAGGCTGGCCTTGAACTTGTGGTTCTCCTGCTCCAGCTTCCCAAGTGCTGGAGTTACAGGTGGAAAATACCATACCTGACTGTTATTTTGTTTGACATGTGTGTGCACGTGCGCATGTACACACACGTGCATGTGTAGGTTCATAGTGTGTGCAAGTGCACACGCACACATGTATGTACATGCAGTAGTCACAGATCGATATTAGGTATGTTCCACAATTGCTTTCCATCTTATTTTTTGAGACAGAGTCTTTCGCTGAAACTTATCAGTCTGGTTAGACTAGCTGGCCAACAATCCCCAGGAATCCTCCTGCCTCTGCTTTCTCAGCTCTGGGATTATAAGTGTGTGCCACTGCATTTTGCTTTATACACAGGTGCTTGGGGCTGAACTCATGTCTTCATGCCTGTAAAGCAGGCACTTTCTCAGCTGGGGCATCTCCCTGCCCCCTTGCTTCACTTGTTAAGCGTTACTTGAGTTCATCTACCATACGTTCAAGTGACCTTGGTATCCCACACCCTGACTTCAGGGCCCAGCTCCACACTGTGGCACTCAGCTCGGTGCCACATTTGTGCAGCAGCTTTCCCAGGCATAGAGCCTGTGGTAGAGGGTGGGATAGGTTTCTGTCAACCTTGGCTAGCATGGAATCCCTTTGCACCGGTATCTTCTCTTTACTTGGCTTGGAACTTTACGCTATGGGCGAGTAATACACAGCTGCTGGAGACAACCACCCAAAGCTGATGATCTGGACCGCTCTGGGAAAGACAGACACAGCCTGGCTAGTACTACTATTGATGCATTGATCTCACAGGTCCAAGCACATGATGCTGTTGTAAGTAAGCGTTTTAGATGTCCCTGCTGATCACCTGTGAATACCATGACTGTGTACCCATGGAGAAGTGAGTGCTTGTGACTGGAAATCGAGGTCTAGTGTGGGCACCAAACACAGATTCCTAAAGTGAGAAGCCGAAAGCACAGGCCGAGGCTGGGGAAGGCTGGACAGGGCAGAGAGTGGCTCCAGTAGCAGCGCGGCACAGCGAAGTTGAAGAGATTGATGAGATTATATTTGTGGACTGTGGACATAGAAAACCAGCAGTGCACTTAGTGTATAATCTAATCGTCATTTTAAACTTGGTGCCTATGCAGACACATATGCTAAATATTACAAGTAGAAAATATGTATACTAAATATTATCAGTAGACAATATACTAAACATTACAAGCAGATTCATCATACAGATTCCTCAGAGGAGCTCCTCTGGGATGCCTGTTGGGAAATGGACACCTTCATCATGTTCCTTTGCCTCTATTGGGCTATTCGGACATCATCCCCAAGGTCACCTCTGCTGGTACACAGCCTTCTCACATAGGCCTTAGACTTGACCATTTCAGAGACATTTGTTGCTCTGATGAATGGGGCAAAGAAAGGCGGCCAAAAGTCCAGTCCTGCGATCAAGGCCTTGGTGCTCAGAGCTCATACTCCCCTGTGTTTCTCTTTTAGGTAGGTGAGCTCCAGATAAGCCAGCCCTGCCAGAGACCTCCGTATTCGGTGGCTGGTGCTCTGAGCCACAGTGCGCGTCAGCATTGGATCTATGGGCCTGCTTTGAACCATAGAGCCTGCCTATGGGGGAAGGTGAGTTGCCCCAAAGCCCCTTCTGTGTGTTTGTTTATTCATCAGGCATGGTGGAAACAAAGTCCGGCTCACCATTAAGGAACGCACATGCTGGTAGTGCTACTGTTCTTTGTTCTTTCCTGCTCCATTCTACCAGGTCCTGAGGGTCTGTGTATACTTTGGAGAGTTGGGACTCCTTTCCAGAGCTGTGAGCCAGTTATGCTTGTACACCCTCAGGTCACCCCAGAGGCTACCCACACAGGCTGGAACCTGTCTCCTGGAGTTGGCC
Source organism: Ondatra zibethicus (assembly GCA_004026605.1). Lineage (NCBI taxonomy): Eukaryota > Metazoa > Chordata > Mammalia > Rodentia > Cricetidae > Ondatra > Ondatra zibethicus. The sequence goes on along the minus strand of PVIU01006262.1, from coordinate 73,696 downwards.
TGAGCAACCAGGAATCATGAGGCAAGCACAGGTTTAGGGAATGGAACAGAAGCTGTACTAGGCTACTGATGCCCACCATGAATACTGATGGCCACCATGGGTCCTGGTGCCCACCATGGGTACTGTTGACCACCATGGGTACTGATGCCCACCATGAGGTTTTAGTTCTATTTTCTGCTTTCTGATACTATGGTAGAAGGAATTATTTATTTTGGATTGTTCATTAGCATTCATGATGCTTTCTGATGATACGGCTAGTGCTTTCTGGTTAGGCACATGGCACTAAAGAGATTTTTGCCTCTCATTGCAACTTTGGATGCTATGAGTTCTGGAAAGCAAAGGACAATGGTAGACGTAAGAGTCCAAGGTTACTTTCTCTATTCCTTCAGTGCCTCCTCCCCTGGCTCACTATAGCCCAGACCTGCATGTTGAGTTGAAGCCGGATGAGAGCTCCCAGAAAAGGGTCAGAAAGGGCCCACACCACAGTTAAAGGCTTCGGTGCACAGACAGTGAGGTCAAGGATGCACCTAGGCCCTGTACGCAGGTGCTGGAGGGGCCACAGAGCAACTGACTGGAGAGCTAGTACTTGGAGAATCACTCTGCTCTCCACCCCCTCTGTTCTTCAATCCTGGCCTGCACCCCTACTCTAGCACCTTACCAGTCCCCCAGGGAACTTCACAGATTGTCCCTTGCTGGGCCAGGTAGAGCTGGGCAGCAGAGCTGTGAGTTGTCAAGGTGGGAATAAATTATACTGGGCAGGGCCCTGGGTATGGCTGTGCGTCAGAAGGAACAGCACCATCTCATCCTATGTCACATGACTTTTCTGAAGAGTTATTTCTATTCATCCCAGATAGAAAGGGCAATGACCGACCAAAGGAATGACTCAATCTGATTGTACCTTGGTAGACTAATGAGGTTATTGGAATTACTGACAGCAGCATAGATAAGAGGTTGCTTACAGGAGCAAGGGGAAATCATGGGTAGACAGCTATATACCACTAAAGGCTTCTTATACCTCCCACCCTACCCCAGCAATTACTGGATAGAATACTGTTGAGGGGGGACCTGGTGAGCTTTCCACTTCTTCTGGGGGGGGGTAGTTAAAGGGACTAATTTGTGGATCTTGTAAAGGTTCCATAGAGGTAATTATACTCTAATTTCAAGATGTTAAGGGCCATGCTGTGCCTGGAGGTCAGAGTCCTAGCGCACGCCGTCTGCTGGGTCAATGTCCTGTGTTGACTTCCCACTGCTGTGTGCTGTAGGATGAGATGGCGAGCCCCCCCCCCCACCTCTACCCAGAGGAGACTGATCCTAATAGGTTCAGCCACCAGAGAGGGTCTGGAACAGTCGGTGTGACCAACAAACTCCTGAAGTCCCCGATTCCTACAGCCATGTCCCTGCACTGCCCAGAGCACACCTCTAGGACTTGCTGTGCCCTGTGTGATGGTCCATGGTCCTTCCCAGGCACACATTCCCTGAATGAGTGGCCATGCAGGCTCATGGAGCAGCAAGTTCAAGTGCTGATCACAGGCATGCATACCTGACTAATTTATGTATTTCTGACTCAGAAATTATATGCTGTAACTATACATGGTGGGGAGATCACAAGACAAAGGGGGCACTCTCAAGACTAGATAAGTGACACCCACATAAACCTACCACAGTTCTAGGGTCTGGAAGCTCAAGGTCAAAGGGGCCAGAAAGTCTGCTGGTGTCTGGTGGGGATGCAGATGCTTCCTTGTGGAACCTCCTGGAACACTGCCTCCTTTGGAGACCCAGATATGTGTTTTCATGTGACAGGAGGACCACCAGCAAAGAGGGCCAGACTAGTCTTCCTGAGCCTCTTGTGAGACACTAGTTAGAAGGTGGAGGTCACAGCCTTGTCACCTTTCACAGGCCCAAATACTGTCATGGTGGAGATTGATCTAGCTATCTTTCTTTGTTTTTTTTAAAATAGGGTCTCACTATATAGTCCTAGCTGGACTAGAATTTGCTGTAGACCAGGCTATCCTTGAACTCACAGAGATTTGGCTGTCTCTACCTCCTGAGTGCTGGAGGTATATGCCACTACACCTAGTATATCTTCAACATACAGATTTGAGGGGAAACATGTGCTTCAAACCTTAGCAATATTATTACAACATTGCTCAATATACCAATTCAAAATATCTGGCACACTGAACTATTGTAGACTCATTATGGTCCTACACACTAAAACATAAAACAGGGTACCTGAAATCTTATTTATAAAGTAAAATACCAGGAATTTGGTACTAATACCTAAACCTAAATGCATTAACAGAGGAAAGTATTTACTGTATAATACTAAATGCAAAAAAGAGGACAAATATGGGCAGTTTGGTCCTATTTTGTTTAAAAGATACAGTGGTGGAACCTAGGCAATACGCCTCACAACATTGCAGATCCCAGGTTGGTGGTCTTTCTGGGGAGCACTTAATATGTTATTTCTCTATACTGGATATCCATTGTTTATATTATTTGCTCGGTGAGGCTTTGGGACCCTTCTTTCTTTTCTGTGCTGTGGTGAGCATTGCAGAGTTAGTAGCAATATCTGTGCTCATAGTAACTGACTCCTTCCATGGTACAGTCTGCCTTCTGGTACAGCCCATAGCTCCTCCAGGCCTTCTCCTTCTCATATATGCTTGCTTGTGTCCCAGTCATTATCTCTTCTGATCTTGTATAAGTAGCTGGATAAAGTCAGTGTATCAGTATCAAGCAGCATGGGATAGCCGCTCTCTCCTGCTGATAGCAGAAATGCTCAGCCTGATGGTGGCCAATGCGCATGCTACCCCTCCATTTAGGTCTCAAGTACTTGAGCCTTGTGCACATCACAGCCCACACCTGGACCACCTTAAATGATGCAGCATGCTTATCCCCTTCTGAGTGTGTGCATAGGCTTACTTCTCAGGGATGACTACAATTAATTAAAAATATCGAAGGCAAGCATTTCCAGTCTGTCATTTTTGGGTATCTAACCTTTGTGAAGACTTTCCTGTTTACCTGGTTCCTCCAGAACTTGCAAGTGTGTCTCCAGTCAATCCAAGGCAGCCCCATAGTCAATGGCTAGAGACCTGCCTCTGCCCGAGCTGTACATGGACAGTCAGCACGATGACAACGCCTGATACGAAAAGCTGTGTCTGGATTAATGCTATCCAGTCCCCCTCCCCATTTCAGGCTAAGCTGCTATGTCCTGCAGGCACACTGGCTTGTTCAGTCCTGTTGGGGGCAGGAGCCATTGAAATGACAGCCATGAGTGCTGGGTGCCCCTCCAAGGGCACAAGGGGAGCTGGGCGAAAAGTAGGTCACATGTGCCTGGGCCATGTCACGCGGTTCCCACCCCAGGCCAATGGGATGGGTGGCCTCTTTCGGTTGAGAACAAAACATCACTCTAATTTTTCTCTTAGCATTTCATCTTCTCTAAACGGGGAGAGTAACCATCTGTCTGGCTCCCACACCCAACTCGATCCTCTTGACCCCACGGGGCTGCTTTGTTTGGAGGTAAGGGGATTCTGTGGGCCTGGGTGAGTGGTCAGCTGAGCAGGACAGGTGGCCAAGAATGACAGAGTCCTAGCTCAGATCTCCAGGTGGTGTGGCAGAGCTGAAGGAACTGCCATGATGGTGCACAGACCTCTGCTGGGCAGTGGCAAGAGCGGAGTTGGGTTGTATATACTAGCGGCTTTAGATATTTAGATAGTGGGTCCTCCGCTTTCATAATGCAGCTCTTTGGGGGAGGACCAATAGCATTTTAATGTTCTTTGTTTTTTGCTAAAAAGAAAGCATTCAATTTTACAGATGTTTTGTTGGTTAGAAATACCAGCTATGGAAAGGAATATAATCTCTACCTTTGATCATATGAACCATCCTTAGGAACAAGGGTCCAGTGCTGTCTGGATCAACTAGTTCCTTCGGTCCTGTTAGAGACTTAAACCTCTGAAGTTACTCAGAAAGTTATTTGCTTCCACGGGTAAGAGTACTATGAAGCTCAAATTCAGAACCCAAATAGCAAAAAATCTGTGCATATATATTATTAATAGATGGAAAAGTATACTTTGGAGTTTACTATTTATATTGAGCAATTTACTAGTTCTCTTATTGCCAGGCAGGGCATTGAACATGATCACATGGTAAAGCGCATGTGAATGTATAGTAGTTTTTAAATATTTATAAAAACAAATATACATTTTATAGCTTGTAAATAACAAAATTTCACATTTTCCCTGTCCTGTAAAGGAGCTCAAGTGTGCAGTGCCTCAGGATGCTCCAATGTGCGCGTTTGGCAAGCAAGTTGCATGTTTAACAAGCATATATGTGTTTGCAGGATCTAGTTAGACCTGCCATATTCAGACATGGGGAAATGCTTCCAGAAATCGTGTACCAGAACAAGAATTGTAGCAAGTTAACCTGAGTGTGTTCCACCAGGATTTTTTTTCCTTTCAGATGAAATTTGTGTTTATTCTAGTTCTCTGGGGAACATGGGTGTGTGACCAACATTGTAAGGGTGAGCACCAGAACTTTGGGTTATGCACTGTGGTCCATCTCTGTTGTGTGGCACAGTAGCTATTTCCTTGGTGACAAAGCAGGGCTCACAGGACTCCTTGTACAATCATCCTACAGCCTTAGAGTGAATCCTATATGTTTTCTAAAGAGTATTTCTTTAACTAGCTACAATCTTGAGGGGGCGGAGAGTTTCATTTGTTTGGGTTTTTGTTTGTTTGACTAAGACAGAGTAAAAATGTGCAACATTTTCCTTATGTGTAGCTGTTGATCTGATGCCTGGAGAAAGCCCCATCCACTGATGCAGTTTTAGCATTGCCTCATTCTTTGTGCCTCCTGTAACATGTATCCTGGAAACTAGACTTAATGTGAGGACTCACCCGTAGCATGTGAAGACAGAGGTGTACAGCTGTGACAATCATACATGTCCATGTGACATTTGAAATCATAATGTTCCCCATTATTTCTTAGGTGAGGGGTGAGGGCTGCTGCCTTTAGAAATGAACCCATTCCTGGGATATAGGTATGCTTTATGTCCCCCATACCCATTAGGAAAAGTTACAGCACAAATATAGTTATGCAGAAGCAATAGAGCCATGTCCTGGGGTGATGTACAGAGGAGAGTCCTAACCCAGACTGGAGTGCCTGACTCTGTGCCTGTCCTCTGTCCCCATGCACACTGTACTTCCTGTCCACATCGCCCTCATCATATTCATGGTGCTGAGCCATGAACTATGTGGGACTTGAAGGGCCACCTGTGAATTTTGGTCTGGTAGTGTCTTAGAACAAGCCACCATCCCATTATTCTGTGTCTGAGATGTATGTGATGTTCCAGGAGATAGCTGGGCCCTACTCAGAGGCCAGAAGCCCCAATAAAGCATTCTCTCACTGAGAAGAGGGGCCTAGGGAAGATTTGCAGTGAGGAGCACCCCACAGCTGGAGACATCCTGATTCTAATGGAGTGGGCTTCAGAGGACCAATGTCTTAATACTGGGAGCTGGGATCAGGAGGTCCCAAAAGTGCATGGGGCCATCCATTGCAGAACTGTTGGGTACAGCGGTGCCTACCAGGTGTTCCAATTTAGCCACAGAGCATCTGGCCTCTGTGTTTTGGCTGCTGTGCGTATGAAACAGAACAGGTTTGTCCAGGTGTGATCTCTGCACCTCCACCGTCCCCTGAGGACCCTGTAGAGCTGCAGAGTCTGTTCTGCCTGCCTCAGATCAGTGGAGTCAGAACCTCTGGGCTGGTCCATGTAGAGCAGGCCTCCCTGGTGATATATGTCATGTCCACTCTGAGTGTGAGAACCCCTGGTGTGGCTGGGACTCCTGATGCAACTGGAGTTGGATGTAGAGGATACAGACTTGAGTACCGGATCTGAGAGAGCAGAGGATGCTGCTGCCCGTGAGTGATTGCCGGGTCGGATGCAAGCAGACCACCTAGTGGGGCATTTGAGGTCAAGTCACATTGCTTCAGTTGTGGCCAGCCAGAGCTTTCTGTAGGAAAGGACACAGGCTGCCCCACTGGCACCTATTGGAGCTGAGGCTTGTCTCCGGAGATGAGGAACACGTTAGGAATAGCATAAGCCCAAGGCCAGTGCTGGAGCACGGAAGATGTGCAGAAGCTGTGGCTCCTGCTGACTCAGGACTGCCACTGGGAAGGGTAGACAAAGGCCACTCAGTGGAGTGGTCTGGAGAGGCGAGGAGACTGCAGTAGCTGCATTTGAGCTCTAGACAGATGGTCTTAGTGAAGAAAGGGCCTGTCTGTGGCTGGGAAACAAGCCTTGGCAAAGCTGAGGGCTGAATGGGACAGCCTAGGTGCAGACTCTGTCTTCCTGCTTCATGGCAATGAATGCCACTTGCCTCCTTCTCTTCCTTTACACAGGCACACACATTCTAACTGCTGGTGTGGGGCACAGTCATTAAAAACAATGTGAGAAGAGAAGGACAAAGAAACCTGTATATGACTATGCTTGCCTGGTGGTGGTGGCTCATGCCTTTAATCCAGCACTTGGGAGGCAGAGGCAGGCGGCTGGGGCTACATAGAGAAACTGTATCAGGGGTGGTGGGGGGGTGAAATATGCTGTCAGGGCCAGGTAGAAAGGTACTCATGGGACCTGAGTTCAATCCCCAGAACCCATGTGAAAAGCCAGGCATAATGGCATAAACACTCCAGCACTGGAGGAACAGAGATAGGCAGATCCCTGGGAATTCGTTGGCCAGCCAGCCTAGCCTGCTTAGTAAGGTCCGGTGAGAGATCGCTCTCAGAAACCAAAGTGGGTTGCACCTTAGGAATAACATCTGAGATTGTCCCCTGGCTTCCACATGGGTGCATGGATACAAGTGTGCATTAATGCAAATGCATGTCCACACACACATGCTATCAGGAGAATAATCAAAACGTCACAAAGGATTAGGGAGCAGAGACAGGAGACTGGTTGTGTTTTGCTATAATCAAAGTGACATTTAGATCACTAAGAATGAATAAGCTAGTCAATATTGGGTCAAAATGCTATTGGGTCAATTAATCGTTTTTTTAAAGTACTAAATTTAAAACTTCACACAACTTTTGGTATAGAATAATGACCTACAGGCATACAAAAAGGTCAGCATGTAATTTCTATATCTTTTTTTCGGAGAAAGCTTTGCAGGCCGTGCACCCTGCAGAAGGCCTGTGCGCACAGTGGACAGGCAGAAATGCTGTCTGCTCATCATTCAGGTAGCACCTTCCTAATAGTGCAGCGTTGCAACAAAGCACAGAATCCTAAGCAGCCAGACAGACGAGTGTGCACAGTAGGAAGGAACTGACAGGCAACCTCGTGCAGGTCGGCAGGAGTCGGGATGGCAGGCTTGGTCGGGTGTGAACTGCACTGCTTTGTGGAACATGGCTGGTCATGTCTGCCAACATATTAGTGCAGACACTCTTTAGCCATACTGCTTTTGATGTAAGTCAGGTCTCTTCTCTGCACAGAGGTCCATGTCTGGAGTGGTTTATTAAAAATAATCAAAATTATTATTAAGTAATAATTCCCGTGGTCAGGGCATGTGAAACTTGGCTGACATAAGTCCTAACATGGCCTCACGGAGACTTAGCCTCCAGACCACAGTGACTTCTTTCCCTGGCACAGACAAGGTACTGCTGAAGCCATCAACAGAGACATGGCAAGCACTTGTAGTGGTGTTTACATTGTGTAGCTCCGGTTTGCAATATGATCTATGATACTGACTGAGACCCACACCTGCCACACAACAGCATAAGTGAATCTCGCTGTCAAAGAGGCCAGGCACAGAGGAGACAGAGGGAGCGCTGCGGTACTGGGTGAAGCCCTTAGTGGCTCCTGGCAATGCCTTACTTTGGACGGGAGTGTTCTAGTTACGAATTAGTATTACATGGTAAGTGCTGTGTGACATTTGAGCTATCCCCTTCACATTCATGCCATTATTGTGCCTGTGCGTAAAGTGTAAGTCCCACACATATATGGTGTGGGGCATTTGTGCAAGGTAGGGCTAGGCGAAGCCCAGCAACTCAGATGTGGTGTGTGGCTAGCTGATGTCCCCTCCAGGGTAATTCGCTGGCATTACTGTTGTTTTTAGAGAAGACTCTGCTGTGACAGCCAAATCATGGGAAGCCCCTGTGCTGGCAATTTGAAAAGCGTGTTTGGGTTGGCTGAGCCCGGTGATAATATCAGCACAGTGATGGACCCACAGCTGTACAGTCACAACGCTCAAGGGTCCCAATATGCCCACTCTGATAGGGCATTCTTTTCCTGACCAGTCCCTGGGACTGCGTCCAGTGAACAACTAGTCTCCAAAGACCTTGGGCCCACAGCACCAGAAGGAAAGAAGGAAGGACCTGTGGCTGAATCACAACTTCCTGCCTCATTGCTTCTGGTAGGGACCAGATGGGGTCTCCTATAGATATTGCTCAGTAATATTCCTGTTCAGCAGCCTCCACAACCTACCTAGCTCTTTGTGATGGAATTCAGTAGTTTTAACTTTAAGGTGTCATGCTTGGGGCTTTTAAACTTATTTTGCCTAGGCAGTATTTAAGTTCATAAATATGCATTTGGGTTTTGGCAAGTAAATACAACATTTATTTTTCATCTACACATCTATTCCTTTGTCTATCACACACTGAAATAGAAACGAGCCAAATGCATCCAAAATAAATTAAACAGGCAGCAGCGAGGCTTTTGGGATTAGACCATGAGCGGATTGAAGCCAGAGTACTTCTCTGTGGCACTGCTGTCCTGGGGATTAAGTCTAATCCTGAGCTGCAGAGGAGGCAGGGCAGCTCCGTGTCATCATGTGGAATAGAGGCTGCATCCTTGAACTGCCTTTGCACAGTCCCCTACTGAGTCAGCCTAGCCCGGACACTGCCAGACCCTCAGGTGCCCTGGATCATCTGGTACACAGTGTGTGGCGTGAGGGAGATGCTGTCACCCTAGACACACACATGGGGCATCTCCAGGACGCTGATGTGTGTTCACATGCATTCAGGTCCTTGACAACCATGAGATTTGGGTGCAAGGACTTTATGAGTGGCAGGGCGAAGGCAGGGGTCTTAGGGAGTTTCTTGGCCACAGCCTCTAGCTCTGGTCACTGAGCCACTAGTCTGTGGATCTCTGGGGCCCTCGTGGGCCCGGATCTCAAGCTGCTTTCCCCTGGGTTCGGCGAAGCTGTCTCCTGCACAGTGCTGCTGAGCCCAGCTGTCGGCTCGCTGAGGCTTATCACCTTAATTTGATCCTTCATAGCTTGTAGTCACACTGGAAACTTCGCATTTTTCTTTTTAGTTTTTTTACCTGTTATTTTTTTAAACCTGTTATGTTGCTTCAGATTTATCTAAATTTACTTTTATTTGTATTTTATTTTTTCAGTGTGTTTATCTTGCATTTTTTCTTTATGTCACATTGTCTTTACTTTTCAAATCATTTCCTTTCTATGTATCACTTATTTTCATTCTCTTTAAATGTTTCACTCATATGTGTCATTTCTATTGGTAATCTTATTTTCACTTCAGTCTTTCATCTTTTTTCCTTTTTTAAAAAAATCATTTGGAAAGATTCTTAATGATTTTAGTTATATTTTCTGATTTTTTAATTTTATCTGAAATAATATGCTTTTGGCAGGGCAACAGTGAAATTATTGCCCAGACCTTGCAACACAAAGAAATGACCTATCAATCTAATTTAGCTTGTTTTGTCTCTCAGGGTTAATCATGATCAATGATTTTGTCTGTGTTGATAAATGAATGTTCTGAAATCATTAATGTGTGCATCCATGGGGACACCCTCCCAGGACAGCTGGGAGCTATGTTTCTCTCTTACTCCACATTGACCTCCATGGAGATCTTCATGATCTTGGCAACCGCTGTCCATGCTGCCTGCGGCCTCCCGAGGACAAGCCTGCTAGAAGCCCTGACCTGCAGTGTGCATCCCTCCCACGCGGGTTGATGGGCCTGTGCCCGGCCACTGTCAGCTGTGTCCCACACTGTGAACAGCCACCTCTGCCCTTGCCCTCATCCGTGTATCAAACAGGCAGTGGTCTGTCTGCAGTTTTAACCCTACTGTGCCTCCCATGAGGCTGAGCTAACTATGAGCCTTCTTAGGACAGAAAATCTGCCCCCTCAGTAAGCACCTGTTGGCACCTAAGATACTCTTTGCATTCTCTGACGAGACTTTCTGGGAGGTGGTCAGGCAAGGCTGCCTGTGCACAGTCCTGAGGTGGGCAGGGCATCCTATCTCTGGACAGCCCTGTGAAGCTGCCCTGTCCCTTCATGCCACCTGTATAAAAAGCCCAACTGAGGAAGACACTCTTCTTAGTAGAGCCAGCAGCAGGCTACCACTGGGCAGAATGCCTGTTCTCCAGTTCCTGCTGGACCACTTGGGCACAGAGTGTCCCAGGGACTTGAGCTGTATGATACGAAGTCTCAAAGAGGCTCCAACTGACTGAATTCTGGTAGCCAGCTCCTAGTTACAGAGGGAGCTGCACTTCCAGGTCAGGCTCAGTGCTCACGTCTAGGATTTAGCAAAGAGGCTCATCCTTGCCTGTGTTCCTCTGTATCTGTTATCTTCTGGAAGGACAGCCATGCTTCCTGCCACAGGGACACCATTGCTTTGGAAATGGGAAAGAGCCAGAAGCCATCCTGGAACAGAACCCTTGTGACATTCTGGGAGCAGGGCCTGAAATTGCTGCTCTGTGACACCATATTAAGGGGGCAAGCACATGCAATAGGCAGGAAGAATGTTTGTTCCCTTAGGCAGCAGTGAGATTGTCTAGCAGTTTCTTGTCACCTCTGACGTGCTTCTTGTACCACTTGGCATGTGTCTCGAAGGAGCAAGTGAGGGGCAGTGACGTGGGATGGGTCTGTCATCAGGAGCAAGTTCTGTGGCCCAGTTCGGAGATCCTGCAAGCTACCCTGGACACTTCCCATAGCTCCTTCTTCCACAGCTGCCTATGGTTTTCTCCCCCCATAAAAATATCATTTCCTGTTTAGCCTTCTTGCTTTTCACATAGATGGCATCTTCTCCTTCATTAGATATGTTTAAAAGCTTTGATTCCTACACTTTTAATCTGCATTAAGATATTATCTGTGGTTCTTTGTTTTAATAATATCCAGAATTTGGAGTTCTTGGGCTTTGTCACCCATCACCAGTAAAAGTAATAACAAGGACACAGATGTGACACCAAGCATGTGTGCAGGACATTTGTGCGCTAGGGAATTATCTTCTCCTGACTTAAGTGCTTCCTGCTATTCCCTTCGGCTTGATTTGATCAGTGAGACTGTAAATTATATTCAGTGCTTTTCCATTATCTGTGCGGAGCTACACGTTTGTCCCAGGTGAGTATCCTGTCCAGTGCCCATATCCTGTCTGTGTCTGTGTCACTTTCCTACCCACCCTGGCTGCGTTCCTTGCTCGGGTGTGCTGAGGACTCTGCCTGGCAAATGGCGAACAGCTGTCAGTGTTAGCCATTGCTTACTAAAGTGTGTGTGGGTACTGACTTTCTTCTTTATGGTTACATGGGCAGAATACCTGGTCTTGTATTGGCCTATCCACCCCACACCCTGCAAGGCACTGTGCAACATCAGTCTACTTATGAATTGCTGACCCTACATATTACCATTTAGTTTGGACTATTAGTTAGCATTTCTGTCTAGGCAGAATTCGTGATTGGATCTTAGTTGACACACATGGTCCATTTCATTGTTTCTCCTACATCTTTCCCAAGCAAACACATGCACATACAGGGATGCAGATGAGCCAGGAATGAGTGTCCTAGTTGTACCGCTGCTCTCCAGTGCTTTCTGATAAGATTTTTGCTTTTTAAAAAATTTTTATTAGTTAATTTATTGCATGTATGTAGGTACACATATGTTACAGCATACATGTGGAAGTAGAGGAGAAACCTATAGGACCCTGTTCTCTCTGTGTATCATGTGGGTCCTAGGGAAATGAGTAGAGCATGGCTTTTACCTGCTAAGCCATTTTCTAGTCCTTCTGTTAAGATTGTTATATTTTAGTCATCCTGGTAGGTATATAGTGACACACACTGTGACTCTAAATTGCTTTTCCTCTTAACTGCTGAGGCTGACTGCCTTTTGGAAAACAGCCATCCCTCTGTATCCCCTGGGGTATTGGTCCTAGATCTACCCAACTCTCCAAGATCCCCACACATCCCAGAATTCCCTAGATGCTCAAGTCAGATGGTATAGTGTTTGATGGAACTTTCCCACATCTTTCCATGTGTTTTTTGTATTAGGTAAAGTAGAATAACTAATGCAATATAAATGCTCTGCATACTGTTCAAATAATAATAAGGAAAAAAAGTTCAGTACAGATACAGTTTCCTTTTTTCCAATTTTTAAAAATCTGTTGGTTGGTTGACTCTGGTCCAGAGGACCAAGTGAACTAGTCACGCAGACAGCACCTTCAGGATGCACCTGTTCAAGTCTCTTGCCCCCTTTCCACACACAGCATAGAGATGGTTCAGAGGCTTAGCAGAGAAGCAATGTGCAGCAAACATCTGCCCGTGGGCTGCTTTTCCCTCTGTTGACGGGCTGGGAACACAGAGAATCTTAATTCTAATGTGGCTCCATCACCTCATTTGGTCTGGGCAGCTAATAGCTTTTCAGGTGTAAGGAGTCCTTTTTCCTCCCTTGTACAAACACATCGTGCTGTCCAGGGCTTCCTGTGGTGTTTCCTGTTGGCCCCACTGGGATTGTTCTGAGGGAGACTCTGTAAGGGCGTGCTCAGTCTTCACGTTCCTACTTGCTGGTCCTCTCAAAGGCTGTCCCCTGTTTTGCTGTGGTTTTGAGCACGGGTTCTGACTCTTAGATCCTCCATCGATTCGTCTCTTCTCACACCGCACACCAACTCACTTGCTGTGGCTGTTTGTGTAGAACACTAAGACAGTGAGTCTTCTGGGCACTGCAGCATCACAGCGCTGCCCTGGACAGGGAGCTGTGGATTAGATCAGAAGGCCTGGGGATCATGTTACGTGGTGGACGCTCTCCATGGGCCCCTGCTACTGCCATCATGCTCCTGTCCCCGGGAATTTTTCAAATTTGAAATAAATTTGCCCAAAGAATTGGCCCCATAGGTCAATATGAAAGAATCAATGTCCTCAGCTCTTATTACCTGAGTCTGTCAAGTTCTCTTAGGTCTTAAGCACTTCTTCATAATAAAATCTGGTTTTCTATGTAGAAATTCTGCATATCACTATTTTAGGGTTATCCCCAATAGAATTTTTTATATTCTTCCAAATGGTATCTTCTTAAAAATTAATTTTAACCCCAGTTGGAATAAAATGTTAGCTTAGTCACTCTGATAAGATCCTTTATGACATCATCTGAAGGGCATATGGGCTTCATGTGCCCTCCTATCCTGTGTACTGTTGTTCTTCCTTCCGTGTTTCTCACCATGTCCACAGTGGGAAGGAGCATCCAATACACATCCTAGAAGGCCACTCCCTGGAGCCCATTACTTGCAAGTTGCCAACTCAGTACTTTCCAAGAGGAAAACATTTAGTCCCTCAGCTAGAACTTCCTATCTAGTTTGGAGATGTCTCAGGATTCCTTGTTGGGAGCTACATGTAGCCTAGCTGGCCCTAGGCAGGCGCTGGTCCATTGCAGTGCTTTCTGAAATCATCAACTATGTACTTAGGTCGCTGTTCCAAATTGCAGCTGACCTGCAGATAAGGTCAGAAGACATGGGGTTCTTTGCTGTTGCATGGTGGATGGTCTCCATTGGCTTCCGCTGCTTCTGTCCCACAATGCTTAGCCCAGAATGCACCCTCCTGCTCTCATTGTTTCCAGACATCCTCTAGTGGTGGCTAAACTGGTTCTTTCCCATTCAAGGAAGTTGTCCTGGGTACTCTTTCAGGACCATCCCTGGCTAGGGATATCTCACCCCAGCCTCTGCTTCATTCTCTCAGATCCCAAAACCACAGGGAAATTCTCTCTAAGTGTCTGACTTTGACTTCGTCTTCTAGAGTGTTGGTCTGTATGCAGCATATAGATTTGTGAGGCATGACAGGGCCCAATATTGACTTTGAACCATGATTAATTTAAGCTATCCTAGCCCAAAGGCTGATTTCCCCACCAAACTGTGCCCTACTTGTAATGATGCCTGTATCCACCCACCCTTCATGCTTGGTACCTGGTGAGAACTACAAAAAGATGAGTGGCATGGAACGTTCCAGAATCCCTTTGTGGGCCTATGAAAGGTCTGCTGTGGTTGGGTTCCTGCTTTAAATAGAAGAGCATGCTGGGAAGCTGCTACATGAGGTGCAGGACTTTGGAATGAATGGGAACTACAGTTTGGTGTCTGTAATGTCAGAAGATTCAGCTTGGCTCTTAGGCCTACCCTGTCTCTACATGAATGATATTATAGATCTTGAAATTGGTATTTTAAAAAGTGAGGGCATTTGAGAGGTGTGAGTGTTGTCGTGGGCTGCGTATTAGGGCCCTTTTTCCTGCAATGGGACTGAGAGCTGTCAGCAGCACTCAGTGGGACCCAGCCCATGGTTAGAAAGAGAAGAGCTCGTAGGTTCCAGACTAGGCCCGTGTATGGCCTCCAGAGCAGAATGGAAGCGGTGAGCTCACTAGTTCTAGCCTTGTCACTTTTTGTCCTGACGCTTGAGTGACAGCTGAATAGTCTGTTTAGAATGCTGACTGAAATCAGGGTTGTGTATGTCCCAAACATCTTCTAATGCTAACTGTGACTGGCAAGAGCATTAAATTGCAGAAACCTTCCTTAGCCTGGATGGCCTCAAGGACCTACATACATTGTGAGTCTCTCAAGGAGAATGAAGCAGCTAATCAGCTCTGTCGGGTTCTGCTGCCATTGCCGCATGCAGCCTGATGTGGGCAGTGAGCTGTTAAACACAATAAATCAAATCTGTTTGCTTTTCCCCATCCCACATCCCTTCTAGACAGCTGAGGCCCTGGGTGCAGCCCTGGACAGTGCACAGCTAATGAGAGCAGGCCAGAGCCACTGGCCTTGGCCTTGACAGGCGCTCACCATGGCTGCACGGTCACTGGCATGCTGCTGGGGGCACTCTGTGTCGTTATCTCTGTGAGAGCTCTTAGAACGGGGGCTTAGGGAGGTTGTACCCACAGTGGAAGTGATTGCTGGTGCAGGATCCGGGATGCCTGTTAGCTATTTCTGCTTTTCCCCTGACGTCTACTTCTTCCTGAGAAAATCTTTCCATCCAGACATTTAAAATATAAGACCTCTTTCCTCCAGTCCAAACCACAGGTTGCTAGCTTTCATTTTTGAGCTGTATGGAAATAGTGCATAAGGGGCCTACTGGTGGTCCAGAGCCTGGCCTGGAATCTGGCCGCTGGCTCTCTTCATAGCACATCCTTGCTTAATGTAACGCAGAGGTGAGCATGCCGCTGAGCTAGGACAGGAAGTGTATATACACAGACTCGTGTGCACCGAGCACACTTGGCAGCAGTGGCTGAACAACCCAGCAGTTCTTGCTACAGCAATCTTTACCAGCATTGATTGACTCGAATGTTATTTCAAAGAAGGATTAGCCGATTTGGTTTTTCAGAATTTCATTATAGTGTCTCTGGTTATAAACAGATTTTCTTTCTGTTTAATGAGTATAAAGTTTAAAGGAAGATTTGGCTCTAGTAGAATGCAGTAATGCTACTTTTTTCTGCCTACTGACCTACTGTGCCTTCTGGGCAGAATGTGTGAGCAGCTGCTGAAGAACTGTGATGTCGGGCAGACCAGGAATAAAACTAGAACTCAGTCATTCATTCCAGCCGGGCCGCAGAGGCAGCCCTGCCTGTGCGCACACGAAGGTCTGAGAGCAGCACTATACTTGGTTACGTGCAGCAGCGAGGGAGCCCCTGGAGGATGTACTGCAAGGATTCCACTATTTGCTTTCCTTCCTTTTATTTTTTTCAATTCTCCATGGCTTCTTCAAGGCAGTAATGGCCAGTAGGTCTAAACATAGAGGAAGGGGAATCCTCTGGAGAGGAAGGACAAGACCCAGAGTGTAAGGACCGCAAGCATCCCTTCTGTTTGTCTCTGTCAGCTCATCCTGGCCCTGGAGGTACAAACAGTAGCAGGCAAGCTAAGACTGGCTTTTTCCCAAAAGGTATTGGGCTCTCACAGAGGGTGAGCTTGAGAAAGTGATCCCTTACTTAATGTTGTGTGCAGCTCCCAGGACGTGGACTCAGTACACTGCTAGGCGTGGGCAAATTCAAGGCTTACCTTGGGGAGCCTTCTGGGAATTTCTAGAAGGAGAGGTTTCAAATAGCAGTTGGTTAAATCCAAGGGTGTGGCACTATATAATCTTGAATGTGTAAGGGCATCAGAATCAGAATTCCTTAGGTTCTGGTTTCAGAGGGTTCTATGAAGTCATGGAAATTGAGCTGGGTTAGGTATTCATTGTATGTATTGTCTGTTCCTTAAATACGTTCTGAGCTCCTTTGGACCAGGAGTAGGACTGCTGTGGTCTGGGGGATTCTCCCAAAGGGCCATATGTTGGAAACTTGGTCCTCAGTGGAGCAGTGTTGAGGGGGTGGGACCTGTAATAGGTGGGGCCTAGTACAAGGCAGTTAGGTTATGGGGTATCACCACTAGCAGTAATTGGTGTAGCTCTTCCAGAGTTAAGTCTTTGAGAGCAGGTTCTGAAGGAGGCCAGCCCATGTTCTTAGCCTACTTTGCATGTGGCCATTTCCCCTTCTGTTGTTCTGCTTTATTTTGAGGCAGCCAGAGTCCCTCTCCAGGATGCCACCTTTTTGTTGTTTAGAACTTCCAGCCATCAGTGTCATGAGCCAGGTAAGCCTCTTCTGCTTTATTAAGTACCAGCTCAGTATTGTTACAGCACCACAAACCACACCAGCACAGAGAACGCGGGATCTCGGCCAGCACAGTGTGGTGACAGGCCCAGGGAAAATGGAGGTCCTAAGAGTGCCCTTCTTCAGAAGTCCCTGGGACATAATAGGAGAACCAACCATCCCCAAAGGGAGTCAGGAAGCTGCATCAGAGGAACAGGGGTAGTGGTAGATGAGACCTTGTGGGCAGGCACTTAACTCTAGGTTGAGTGGCATGGAGGTGGGAAAATACGCCAGGGCTCCAGGAAGAGGGTGGAGTGGTCTTCCCTCGGGTACTCACTAGGTATCAGGTTGTACGTGCCCCACCATGTGTTCCAAAGCAACAGTGGTGGGAGCTAAGAGTGTAGCTCAGCGCTTGTCCGACATGGAGTCTGAGCGCGCGCATGCGCGCGCGCACACACACACACACACACACACACGGAGTGTCTGGGCCTACACACAACAGGTCAAGTTTGGCTTTTGGTAGTTGTCCTTAGACTTTGTCATTTTAAAAACCTTGTATGGGTACTGAAACTGAAATGTGTTAAATATTTTTTTCTTATATTGACGGAACTATATTTCTTCTGTTAAGTTGGTGGGTTGCACTGGTTGATTTCCAAACCCTATCATTACCATGTATAATTATTTTCATATATTGCTAAGTTCTGTTTATTAGTGTTTTCTATGTATAAAGTGACTCAGTCAAGCAAATTAATATAGCCATCGCCTCATATACTTACCTTTGTGGTGAGATCATTCACTGTAAGTCAATGCTTTTCAAGAGTATGAAATTGTGAACTCTAATGACTGTGCTATAAGATACATGATTAGCAGGCCTTCCTCCTGTCTAACAGAAACTTTATACCCTTTAACCAGAACTCCCCAAACTCCACTTCACCCTTCCATTCTCTGCTTCGAGTCGAGCTTTTCAAGATTCCACATTTGAGTGCACTGTGCAGTGTTCGTCCTTATGTGCTTCTTTCACTTTGCGCAGTGTTGGCCCAAACGACATGTTTTTATGGCAGATTAGCATTTCACCGTGTATATGTATAATAATTTTCTTATTCATCCATGAGCTATTAGAACAGTAGGTTGGTTTCATGCCTTGGGAATGGTGCTGCAGTGAATATGGAGTACAGATATCTGTGACATATAAATTTCATTTCCCTTAGATCTATGCCAGAGTGGAATTGCCATGTCCTATAGTGGTTCTGGTTTGATTTTTGGAAGAATTTCCATACTGTTTTTTCACAATGATAGAATATGTACAGTTTTTGGGGTTTTTGTGTTTTGGGTTTTTTGGTCTTTTGTTGTTGTTTGTTTTTCGAGGCAAGGTTTCTCTGTAGCTTTGGAGCCTGTCCTGGAACTAGCTCTGTAGACCAGGCTGGCCTCGAACTCACAGAGATCTCTGCCTCTGTCTCCCAAGTGCTGGGATTAAAGGTGTACACCACCACCACCTGGCTGGTAGAATATTTACAGTTCTACCAGTTGGGTCCAGAGTTCCCAATTCCTCATTACCATTATTTTAGTCTCTTGATGACAGCCACTCTAAAAGGCTTAAGGTGGTATTTCATTGTGGTTTTCATTTGCATGTCCCTAACTCTTATTTTCCTTATATTGAGAAATGTCTACCGAAGTGCTTGCGAACTTCCTTACCTCCTTTGTTATAAAATATATTCCATATGTTAGACATTAGCCCGTATCAGAGGTTTGGTTTATAGATATTCTCTCCTGTCTGCTAATTGTTTTCTTTGTTGAGCAAAGACTTTTCAGTTTGATTTAATCCTGTTAACTATTTTTGCTTTTGCTTCCTGTGCTTTGGGGATCATTAAAAAAAAATATTGTCCAAACCAATGCCACAGAGTTTTTCCTCTAGTGATTTTCTAGTTTCAGATCTTACATTTAACTCTAACATTCATTGTTTTTGTTGATTGTGTGTGTGTGTGTGAGATAAGAACCCAATGTTACTCTTCAGCATTTGGATACTCAATTTCCCCAGCACCTACTCACTGAGGGAACCATCTTTTCTATGTGGTCAGTTTCCTGTTTCCAGTGTAGGACTGGATATTTTTAGTCTACTGTCATTTTCTAAATTGCACTATTTACATCTCATGTAAATTCATGCCGTTATTGAAATGTTAGGGCTCAAACTTGTCATTTCATTTTTTGTTTTCTGTTTATCCTTTCATTTGACTTTTAGGGTTTCCTCCTGTCTTCCTGGGAGTTATTAAAGCTTTCTTAAAAATTCCATTTTGATTTGTTAATAATTCATGACATAATTTTATCAGTTTGAAGGAGAGGTAGACAGCTTGCCTTCCTTTATCCTGCCCCAATATACTGTTCATATAAGACAGTGCAGTAATTTTTACTTTAACTAGCCATCAGAAATCATTTTAGACACAAGAAACAGAGGCCTATGGTATTTACTCTCATTTAAAAGTGCTCTTTTTCAAAATGATTATTAGCACATATTCTACAAACCGGTGACATCCCCATGCATCCATGGGGAATGTGTATGTGTATGTTGATCATGCCCGGCTACCCTCTTTTCCTTACCACCTTTCCCCTGCTGGGTCAGTTAGCCCCTCCTACCACTGTGAGGAAACTTCTCCCAAGCTGTGCTCCTGGAGTGGAGCCGCTGGCAACAGTTTCTTGGTTTCCCTCGGAGCTGCATCTTCTCCTTTTCTGCCGAGAGTCTCCCTTTCCCCCTCAGCCCTGCCTGTCCATCTGCTCGTCTCTGCTGTTCCATCATAGACCACTGACTTTGCCGCACACCCCATTCCATCCACTGTGCCCCTTCTTTGTGTCTTTCATTAAGTTAGTAAGAATTTTGTTTCTCTGCTGAGCCAATGGCTTGACAGGTAAGAGTGCTGTGTAAGCATTGAGGACCCAAGTTTCCGGTTCAATACCAACAGAAGCTGGGTATGGCCCCGTGCTACCTGCAAACCTGGCCCTGAGGGAGGGGGATCTCTGGGGCTTGCTGGATACCTGACCTGTTAAAGAACACAAGTTCCAGAGACCCTGCCTCAATGGAACAATGTAGAGAGTGACAGAGAGGACACCCAATGGCCTCCATAGGCACAGTGCATACACACACACACCACACACAAAGAATAGTCCTGGTTGTTCATAGGTTCACTGTTATGATGGCTGACTCACAGATGTCAGCTGATATTAATGTCTCTGTCATCTTGGGATTGGCTTTGGCTGATTGCCCTTCATCTACTTTGAAATCTCCATAGGTCTTGACACGACAGGTAATTTCTGTTGAAACCTGAGCATTTGTGTATTAAGGGCTAAGGCTCTGGCCCTTGGCCTTCCTTCTCAGTTTGTTTCTCCTGACTGTGCCCTGGCGGCATCTGTGGGCATCTAGGCATGCAGAAACTCCTACTCCCTTGATGATCCCTCTGGCTTTGCAGAACAGCATGGCTCCTTCCTGCTTCCCACAACCTCCCCTGACACCATGAGCCAGAACTTGTCCCTAAGGTCTGAGCACTTCCTGATGAGGGCAGGAGGCGCTTGCAGCCGGGCCCTGCTTTCAGGAGAGTTTGACTGGATTAGGAGATGCCGCTTCAGGGTGTCGTCACACTTACGGCCTCCTGCAGGCCTCTGCAGGGCTCTAGCTTGACACTTTTCCATCTCCAAGCCTGAGAGACCCAAAAAAACCTCACTTGTTCTACAGGACAGGTCTTCACTCACAGAGAGTTTTTGGTTTCTGTACCCTCCACACACACTGTGTGTGTGTGTGTGTGTGTGTGTGTGTGTGTGTGTGTGTGTGTGTGTGTATCTGTCTGTCTGTCTGTCCTGTCCTCTGATGCAGAAAGGCAGTGGCCCAAGTGACTGATCACTCCTGACAGCTTGGAGCTGAAAGCACCAGGGGCAGGCACTGACCTACTTTCTCCTTCCTGAGCTGGAAGCATTTATGTAACAGACAGCCACAGGGCCCTGCTGTCCCCATGATGGGAGGAGATGCCCCACACTAGCCACAGTGTGATCCAGTTTATGGCCCTTGCAAATCAACCTTAGCAGAAACAGGGCTTTCCATAAGAGGACTTGGCTCGGCTTATCACAGGGTGTCTGAGTAGACATGTGTTATTTGCTGTCACATCAGTCTCCTGAGCCCAGACGCTTGTTTCCTTCTGAGAGCCTTCTTTGTAGCTCTCGCTGGGTCCGTCATCCCCCGGGGCTACGGAAACGTCCTGGCCAGCAGAGCTCGGGGCCTACAGAAACGTCCTGGCCAGCAGAGCTTCTCATCTGCTCTGCTTTTGCCCAGAACAGGGAGCAGCCACCTCAACTCCCAGAGAGCCCGACCTCCTGTAGAGCTGAGGTTCTGCATTCCTGATTTACCTTCTCTTAGGATGCTTGCCAGCTCAGGGGCAGCTCCTGAGAATGGATAGCTTGTGTCTCTTGCTTCTGGAAACCTTGTCGGAGCCCCTCCTTCCCCAGCCCCCATTGTCAGTTCTAGACCTCCCTGGTGTGTGTGCTAGCTTAGCTAGCACTGCCCCAGAACCTGTGGAGAACTCAGTGATGAGAGACAAGAGCTGCTCACCAGGAAAGCCTGGTCCCAGGTCACCCACGTTGACACAGAGTCATCGTGTCACTTTCCCACATATACGCTGATACCTGTAATCTTTGCCTGCAGATAATAAGCTGAAGCCTTAATTTATCCTGTAAAACTAACCATTAGAGGTCGTCCACATAAAGCTTGTGAATGGCACAGACCAGCACTGTGTGGCAGAGCATCTTAGCTTTTGTGGGGGAACAACAGCAGTTTAGCAGCCAGAGATTGAATTCACACTGGGGAAGGTTGCCAGTAACCGAGCTTAAAGGGACACAAGTACAGGAGCCTTCTAGATAGTTGTAGGCAAAGAGGGGCTTTCAAGGGGGCCGACCAGGGTACCCTAGAGACGGTCCCCTGGTGTAACAGGAAAGTAGGCAGAAGAAACACTAGAAGCACAGGGTGGGGTGGTGGGGGAGGCTTACCAGGCTGGGTAGCCTAGCATTGGCTTTCCCCAGAGCGCCTCAGGCTGTCTGGCATTTGAGAGGCCATGATGGAGGAAACAGTCTACAGGGTTTAAGTGACCTGTACATGGTTACATGGTTAGGACACAGCTCTGCGCTTCTCCTATGGTGGTGACAGTGGCACACCACTCTCCTGGAGGCCAGAACATGGTTCCGGGTCCAAAGAGGAGTACACCTGGTCACAGCTGTCCCTTCTTGTTCCAGGTGACGCCATCTGGGCCCCATCCATCCTTCCTCACAGCACCCTCAGCACCTTAAGCCACCACCCTGAGCTACACTTTGGAGGAAAGATGGAATCTAAGGTCTCAGAAGGTGGCCTGAACGTAACCCTGACCATCCGCCTGCTGATGCATGGAAAGGTGACATGGGCAGAAACCAGGGCACCGCCCGCCAGGGATTTGCTCTGTATTCCTTGTGCTACACAATCTCAAAACTGCAACGGTGTTGCATGTGTAGGACAAATTACATCTTTCTTAGAGCTACTCAAGACTGCTTGACCTGACACCTATACCTTTATACCCTAGTGCCTGCACCCTGCAGGAGGGTGCTGCCCTGCATAGCCAGTAGTCACGCCTCCCCACCCCACAAGACAAGGCTGGCACTGTGCTCTCTACTTCTACCCTGAGAAATCTAGCTCCCAGCTTTTATGCAGCATTTCCTGCCAGGGATGGCCCCTAGAGTGACAGTTCTAGGACATCCAGCTTCCCAGAAAGCATGTCCTCTTGCACCCAGACATGCCTTTTCTGTGGTGGAGAGCGTCCTCTCCTTCCTTCTCGTAGCGCACCCCCACATGGTATTCTCTACCGATTGGCCCCTAGTTCCTGTGACAGAAGGCTACAGCTGAGCACTCCCTCCTCCTGTTTCCTGAGCCCAGGCCACACCTCCCACGTGGATCACAGCAGCTCTGGATTTCTGAAGGCTTGGTTATAGTGGGAAGAGCAGGTCAGACTTTGAAAGAGGTTATTTCCCTTGGCGGGAAGTCAGGCTGGCCCTGCCCCAAGTGACACACCATGATAGAACCTTGCTGGAGCTGTCCTGTGGGCTGGGACAGGCTGGGAGCACTGGTCCAGGTGATCATATACCCTGCAGGCATTGAAGTACTACGGCAGAGTCGTAGGGACTGTGCCAGTGGCTTCTCCAGGTGTCCTACATTGTAAAGCAAATCACAGGAGTTGAGGTATTATTTCCTGTCTGTCTATGGCAGGGTTTCCTTAAGTGTGTGGGTGATTTTCTCTCCTGCCAGGCAGTTTGTTGATAAAGCTCAGCTCTGTACCTGATCAGCCCTGGTCAACAGGGTACAGAGGAGCTGGGCAGCCCAACAAAGACACGTCTTCTTCACTAGAGTTTCAGCTGTCCTGTGGGGCCGGTGAGCGGCTCAGTGAGAGAGTGCCTGTCTGGTATATACAAGGCCCTGGTTCCACCCCAACTCTGTAAAAACCGTAAATTCTCTTCGTTCAGATAGGCTGTTTTTTGAAGCCTCAGCCCCATGATACTCTTTGACATCATCTTTGATTTTTTTTCCCTACAGGAAGTGGGAAGCATCATCGGGAAGGTAATTATTGCGAGAACTCTGCCTTTCTGGGGGTCTCTATAAAGTAATAGACTAAGACAACAGTAGCCGCTGGTGCTGACTGGCCCCAGCAGGTACACAGCCCCTGGGAGGCATACTATGCTAGAGGAAGTCAGGGTCCCAAGGAGCTCTGCCCTGGCAGCCCTGTTCACGCCCTCTCCTTGCTTAAACGACAGCGCCATGACTCTTGTTCTTGGCTCTGGGTGAACCATGCAGGGAGCATTATTCGTGTGCTCTGGCAGGGCCAGTGGTCACTTTGAAGCTTATTCTTACCACCTCAGTGGCTGGTACACCTAGGTTTCGGACCCCTGGAAGCATCACGGTGCTTGCACTCATCAGTACTCCTGTAATCAAAATGACCTTCAGGGGATTAGTAACTCCTCTTTATAACTAAAGCAAGAGACATTTCCATGGGAAAAGGACCAATGAGAAGCCTGCGTGAGAGAGCAGCTGAGGACCTGGCACTGCCTTCCAGCATGCTGTATTTTGGTCTTCTCTGTAACCCTGCACTTGTACAATAAGGAAACTTCTAATTGCTCGCTGATCCAACTCTTTCTTAACATTTCTTTGGAAAGGGCTTCTCGGGGCATCACCACTCATGAAACAGGGTATTTGAACCAGCCTTAACCCCTGCTGGGCATCCCCTGGCAATAGACCACCCTGGTACAATACTCGTGGTGCTGTCATGAAAGCAGGCCTGATTCTGATCAAAGCCTGCCCACAGTGGCCAGCTATGCCACTGGATGACTGTGCCTCCCTTCCCATGCCTTCGTTTCTTCATCTGAGATACCCCAGGATTGTGTGGCCCAACGAGTACAGAGCCAGTTAACTCAAAGGGGCAGGCAAGGACCCGAAGTAGAATAGAAGCAGAGGCAGGCAGCCCCTCACTGTGCTAGCAGCTTCCAGCATCCAGGGTTGGGCTGAGCTAGGCCCATGTCCCCTCTGTGCACCTGGCAGTGACAGACTTCCTTCTCTGTGTCTCCATTTCCAGAAAGGAGAAACGGTGAAGAAGATGCGTGAAGAGGTGAGTGTGCTTTATTCTAGATGATACCCTATCCCCAGGTCAGGTTGGCCGGGAGGGGGTGGCACTGCTTGTGACTCTCATGGACCAGCCCGTGTGCCAGGGATGCAAGGCAAGGAGGGGAAATCTGTCTGACATGCTCCACCCGCAGCGTTCAACTGCAGAGGGCGCAGTCCTAGCAGTCACTGGAACTCTTGCTAATTAACATGCTACTCTGGTAGGGCACAGTGGCACATACATGTAACCCCAGCCCCAAGGAGACAGGGACAAAAGAGCAGAAGCTCAGGGCCATTATCCACTCCCTCTTCACAGGGAGTTCAAGGCCAGCTTGGTTACTTGAGACTCTATTTTAAAAAACAACAAAACCTGGAAATTCCAGTTTGCTGGGATTTCTGGCAAGGATTTCACTGTTTAGGATGAGGTTCTCATGCGTGTCTCAGCACTAGTGTCTGCAAGCCCAGAGAAGCCAGCAGCTTTCTTCTTCTGCCAGCTGCATTTCCTCCTCTCTCACCTTAGAGTGGCGCCAGGATCAACATCTCAGAGGGAAACTGCCCGGAGAGAATCGTCACCATCACAGGCCCAACCGATGCCATCTTCAAGGCCTTTGCTATGATAGCGTACAAGTTTGAGGAGGTAAGGCACAGGCTGGCGCCTGCGTGAGTTCAGTTCCAGCTGGCTCCTACGCCCATTCATCTGTTTGTCTGACTTGGCCGAGGAGCTGGCTTGTTTTGTGACAAGACTACCTTAGAATTCTCTTCGCCTTCAGTCCCCCGGGTGCTCACCCCTGCTTCCGTCCAGCTAATGAGGGTCAGCATCCTTTTCTGTTCCTAAAGTTGGCCACTTCTACCACTTGCACAGTGGAGAAGCCCGCCTCCTTTATGTTTCCCAGGCACCATGCGGAACCTTGGCACACAGGCCTCCCACTGGGCACATAGCTGTCTTGGGCTGTACTCGAACCTTCAGAGTCCTGCTGCTCTGTCTGCCACATGGCTCCAGACAGAGCCCTAACTGGCACAACTCCGGGCTCAGCTACACACCCTGCAGCAGCCTCCTTCCTGGAGAGTTTATAGAGCAGGATCTTAAAAGGCTGGAGTAGAGGTGGATTTTCAGGTTGGGACATGTACACACACACACACAGATATATGTGATGCTTCTGTGTGCTCTCAGAGAGCTACTCTTCATGTTTCAGTGTTTCCACTTAATGTTTATTCACATATGGTGACCAAGCTGTCATCAATGAGAGGCTGTGGTAAGATTTTGTGGGCTTTGTGGGTATACGCAAAGCCCCTCTAAATGAGAACAGTGAACCGTATCTACAGAGCTTGTGTAAAGGTGTCAGCCTCCATCACATGCCATGGGGGAGGGGAGCATGGTGTACTAGACACAGGGAAGATTTTAGGTATGCCCTAAGGATGGCTGTGGGTAGGAGAACTGGAGATGACTAACTCCCCAGCAGCCAGGCTTCCTGAAAGAGTCGTGAGAGCAAGAGGATTTGCTTTCTCTAGTGGTCCCTGGCTTAGAATTGGGAGCAAGCATTAGGGAAACTGTGGGTACCCAAGCTTTAATTGTCCTGGGTTGAAGCCAGAGAAGCTGCTATAGTGGTATGGGCCATTCTTACGGCACCCATGGCCTGGCCATCACCGGTTTGCATGCTGAATTTCACGTGTGCCCTTGCGAGAGGCTAACCAATAAAGAAAGACTTAAGAGCAGATGTTCATTATGCAGGGCTCAGCTGCCTTCGTGGCCACCGGTGTTGAAGATCACCTTGGCCTTTTTGCGCCGTGTCATGACTATTATATACTGAGTTCATGATTGCATAGAACATGTAGGGTACTAGTAGAAAGCACATGGCCACCATGACCGAAGCAAAAGCTGTTTACAGTCCCCAAAAGGTGTTTTAGATCCAAGAGCTCTGATACCCAACCCAGGCCAAGAAAACCACCCAGGAACTGTGGCATTCAACATCTGAGACCTGATAGGTCCCTCCTTGAGATGACATATAGCTTCTGTTTGGTCCCAGAATAGCAGGGCATAGTCACAACAGCACAGATGCTCCCATGACCGGCCTGTAAGAAGTCTAGAGTAAGCTGCCATCTAGTGCTGCTTCTGCCAATGGGTGGGGACAGTCCACCAAACATCTAGGGCTCAGATGCCATTATTCACTTCTGCCAGAAGCAGTCAAGATTCAAGCAGTCTTTTCTCCTACAACGCCTGTCACGGGGCGGGGGTGGGGGGATCTGTTCTGGTGGTTCTCAGGACAGTGGGCTAGTGACTAGCATAAGAGTACTGAGTGATTAGGCCAGCCTTGCCTTGAAGTATCCAACATGAGGATTTTAAGAGTTAAGGGTCTGTATCCGGACAAGTCTCAGCGTCCTTTCCTGAGAATCGGTTAGAAACAAATGGGATCAGTGATATCTGGCAGAGGCACCTGGGAGCTCAGGACGGATCTGGATGAGGCTCCATCAGCAGCGTCACGACTTGGATTGGCAGTCTCTTCTGTTGGTTTAGGGTTACCTGATTGATAAACTGTCATGATTGCCTTCTTAGAAGGAAGGTAAACTAGCCAAGGTGTTGATGACCATGTAGGGCCAGATGTGTGTGTCACTGTGTGTGGGAACACCATTGTAGTTCCCTGTGTCTCACTGGATAAAACCAGATTCACCAGTTTTAGCCTACGCTCTTGGGATTGTAGTAGCCTAGGAGAATGAGAGGGTAATGGCTACTGCTTGGGCCATCTAAGAATGGTGTTAGAATAAGTATGTTCTATCCTGTTTTCATAAAATAAGAAAAGAGGTGAGCAAGGACGGCATATTATGAGCGGATGACAGCTGGGGCCATTTGAAGAGAGGAAGTGACACACTGGTCAGCTTTCTATCAGTGTAAGTCCTGAGCCATCCACTCGGAAAGCAGAACGGTTGATTTCAGCTCGTGGTTCTAGGGTTTGTAGCCTATGGTGAGGCAGGTCCCCTGTTTTTAGGCTTCTGGTGAAAGTGAGCCATGTGTTATGGTAGGAGCACATGGCATAGAAAAACCATCCACCTCTGATGAGCTAAACTCTCCCCAAGGCCCATCTTAGGGGTCTGCTGCCTCCCAGTAGTGTCAGCTGACTGCTAGGCCCTCAACACTGTTTCACTCCTAGCCCATCTTATAAGATGCTTCCAGTCTGACTCCCACAGTCACAACTATTACATTTATCAGAAGCCTGAGTCTCAGAGAGGACAAAGGCAAAGTCCTGTGAACCATTACAAAAATCAAAAACAAGTTACATATGTGAGATACAATGGCATAGTGTAGACATTCCCATTCTAACCATTCCAGAAGGAAGAAACTGGGGGGAAATTGGGAATTGAACCAAAAGAAACACATACACACTAAAAACAAACAAACAAAAACCCAATCCTAACAGGGCAAGCATTAAATCCTGTAGTCATATGCCTGGCATCCAAAGCTAACTGTGATAGGCATGAGTAACAAATGCTGGAAGAGACGAAATACTAGCACTGTGTCCTAGTTGGTGGTTTACTTTTGATTTTGTTTTTGGTTTTATTTTGTTCCTCATCTCTTTTTCTCAAAGTCATTTGGAAAGTGGGAACCTCAACTAAGAAAAATACCTCTATCATATTGGCCTGTACACCAGTCTGGGGGGAGGCATTTGATTGGAGGGGGAGGGCCCAGCTCATTGTGAGTGGTGCCATCCCTGGGCAGGTGGCCCTGAGTTGTGTAAGAAAGCAGGCTGGCTGAGCAAGACATGCAAACTGGTAAGCAGCACTCCCCCATGGCCTCAGCTTCAGCTCCTGCCTTCAGGATCCTGCCTTGACTTCCCTCAGCGACAGAGTGTGATCTGACAGTGAGACCTTAGAAGTTGAAGCAAACCCTTCCTCCCCTCGTTGCTTGTGGTCATGGTGTTCATCACAGCAATAGAAATGACTAAGGCAGACCGAAACTCCACTACATACTGCCTGGGCTCCTAGACTTTCCTTTGAAAGTTTGATGGAAACCTCCATGACCCTACAATTCGTTCATCTTTCCTGCCTACAAACAGCCACATGGACAGCAAGCACCAGCGACTGCTGCCAGCATGCGCAGCGTGTAGCCCCCTAGGTTGCCATCAGTGTACTCAGAGTTCTTTGGCTTTAGCTGGGAAGAGATCACAGGTAGGCAAGAAGCTTCAGATGCTGGCCTCCAGCAGCTTCTGTGTCCTTCAGCAGTGACCAGAGGCAGCGGTCAGGCAGAAGCAGAAACTAGTGACTAGCTCTAGTAACCCAGTCCTCCTGTGATGGGCCCCAGGTATTAGGACATTTAACCCTACACATGTTAGAGTCCCCATGTCAGCTTCAGGTGTATCCAGACCTTTGACTGTTGGGAGTACTCAGCGTTACAGTTTTCAGCCTGGGCTCTGAGGTCCCATGGTCCTGAAGGCTTGGCAGTTCTCTGGAGTCTTTTGAAAATCAATACCTGCCGGTTCTCTTCTCTTGCTCCTTCTAACACTTGCCCCTCCAACCCCAGCTCTGTCTCCCCACCCCCATCTCCTCGTTTATGCTTCCTTTCTTCTTCCTTCTCTAGTCATTCTCAAACTTCAGCTGCTTCTTCAGTTATCAGTGACTCCTGCCGAGACTTGGAGTGCATTGGGACAGCGTTCGGGAGTCAGGATGCAGCTGCAGCACCTGCTGGAACCAGAGTACTTGGAGGGCTGGTCAGGAATGGGGCTCTGGGTGCAGTTGGGGTCACTTAGTCATCGGTGTTCCTGTCTCACAGGGGCAGATCTCAGTAAGCAAATGGGGTCCTCGGGTAGCAAGGTGGTGCACTGATGCCCACTAAAGGTGCTGCCAATGGGGGAGTCACAGGCCTCCACAAGTGGCTGCTGCTTCAACTGCCAAGCAGTGGTTGCAGGCATTTATCTCTGAGAAAGCAGCACCTCAGACTCAGGAACCAGGCACCTGTCACAAATAGGGCTGTTTAGGAGCTTAGCATCAAAGAGTATTGTGTCTGTGTGTGGTGCTGGGCAGGGAGCAGGGGATCTGTGTCAGGTTCACATGTCACTGGATCTAAAGTTATTGAGTTGCTGAGTTGTACAAATGGTGTCGGTGAGACTGGGTTCCCATGGAGCCCATGGGATCAAGCCAGTGCTTTTTCTAGCCCCAAGCTAAAGCTGAAGGCCAGCGTTTGTTCAGTTGCTAGGCTGTGCCCATTGCCATCTTTGCCACCGCCACCACGCTCTTCTGTCTTTGCTGCTTTTTTCTTTGTGTTAGTAACTTAGCCTGCACCACTAAAGTAGCAAGGGACGACTACCTGTGACATGTCTTTACTGGAGCTGATGTTCCAACCCCAGGGCTGAGTCCCTGAGTAAGCCTGAGCTACCTGCTTAAGAACCTGAAAAGGAGTGTTTGGACTAATCACAGTCACTCACTTGCCTCAGCACAGCAGTTTGTTTGGACCAATCACTGTCTCTACGGTTTGTATTTGGGGCTAGCCAGAGCCTTGACTAGTGATATAGAATATTGCCTCCCCAGGGAGAGCTCAGCCCCTCTGGCCAGGTTACAAGTAGTTTCTCAGGGCTTGCCGTAGCAAAAGGTCGGCTACCACTATTCAAACAGCCCTGGGTAGGGCTGCTCCTTCAGGAGCCAGGGCAGCTGGCCCTTGCATCAGTTGTCTCAAGGTGTCCATGTGTGTGCAGATGGCGGCTACAGATTCAGAGCTGTGTCTTTTTGCTCAAGGCAGCTCAGATAGCAAGAGAAAGTTCAGTAGCTTCTAATTATGGAAGCAAAATTTCATATGCCTAATGATAGACATTAAAAAGAATGCTTACAGTAAACTTGTGGACCTTATCATTGATACTTGCAGTAATTTACAAAATAGTTTAGAGAGTGTTTTAAACCTGTCCTGTATCCAGGGATGTGGATTCACCTTCTCCTTGTCACTTGGACACACCTTCACAGTTCCTAAGTACCCTCCTACTTAGCAATCCTGGATAAGCAAGGTAGCTCTGAGCCTCTCTTCTTCAAGACTCTGCCCAGGGAAGTGTTTGGTACAATTGATACACTTCTGAGCCCATGATGACAGTGGCCTTGCTAATTGTTATATATATTTCTCCAGGCATCTTTGCTGTTGCCCTGATTCAGAGAGCTTGGCTTCCATTTAGTGACAGTTAACTCTCCCCAGCCACCGTGTCACCCTTTGCTGTGCCTTTGAACACGCTCCTTCTCTGGGAAGGCGGCAACTCTAGCAGATGAGTTAGATAAGGAGGTTGGGATGCTCTTTCAGGAGAAGACAGTCCGCCATTCATAGTTCCTAGTGTGCTGTGGTTGTCTGTTTAGCCCTCTGAGGTCCTCTGGAGCGACTTTTCTACTATATGGAGTACTGAATTGTGGTCTGAGCTGAGATACACGAAAAAGGCTTAAACATTAAGCTCCCTGGAGTTTCATTGCTGCATTTTTGTTAAGTGTTTGATTTGGCCCCTTCCATGATGACACTCCAGAGATGCTTTTCTTGGGGAGACAGCGCCTCCTGGTGGGAGGTTATAAAGAGGTGCCTGGGAAGCAGCCTAAGCTAGTGATGTTAGACAGGGCAGTCTGAGGCCTCATGTAGTATGTTGTCCCCTTTGCCTGTAACAGGACAGATGTGGAATCAGCATGGAATCCCTAAATTCAGACTGCCCACTCACAGGTAGAAAGTATCTGTAAGTAGTGGGCAGCATAGCCATAGAATTGGTTTATCTTGGGTCTAAGGATCTCAATGCATCTTGGAAACTTGACTTTGGTTTCGTGTCAGGGATCAAGCTGAGAACCTCGCACATTCTAAGTACATGCTGTCACTGAACCACACCTCCAGCCCTGAAAGTGTTGGGAATTTTAATTGCCAGCGATCCTTCTAGCTTCTCAGAGCACTGTGGTAATGAGGCAGTGTTAGTAATGGGGACCTACCTCCAGAGGTCTTAAGTGCTGGCTCCTGTAAAGCGTGTGCCCTGACATTTGGTGTAAAAGTTGGTATGCTCCCAAACTAAGTAAAACCAAGCCATTTTTAGCAACTTTAATGGCTATAGCTTTCTGCACGGAAATGCTTTGTTACCTCCTGAAACACACATATAGTAGCTAAAACACCCTCAACCCAGGAGACAGGAAACATATATAAAACCCACTGAAAGGTTCAGAAGGCTTGAGCGAGTCTCACCTTCTCATTTCGTCCATCCTTGTTTTGCTAAACAGGTGACATGGGGCCTGAAAATGCCCTCATCTGTGTCTTGCAGTCTCTCTAGTATTTTCAAACACTAGCCAGTCTTTTCCAGTCGATGACAACATAGCACATAGCAGTCATACCAATGCCACCATAGGGAAGAAAGGCCATGCCCCAAGTTCACCATAGAATAGCAAGCAAAAGCAGTCCCCAGGCTGGAGACGAACAGAACTCAGTACCAAGAGGGTGGGTCTAGATGCAGAGCTGAACCACAGGCACAGAGGCCTCTGGGTACTCTGTCTGGATAGAGGCTGAGTCCAGGCCAAGAGGAAATGGAGAGATATGAACAAGCTGCCCGAATGAAGCTGAAGTGGTGTGTGCAGAGCTGGATGGAGCAGGGGTTAGCCACCCACCCCACCCCCACCCCCGGGCAACAGATAAAGCATCTGGAACAGTGGCTCACTAGAAGCAAAGCTCCTTGGTAATCACCCAGGAAAAGGGAGGATTTGTTTTTGTTTTCTGGGTAGTTGAGAATTATTCTGGCCATTTAGCCCTACACTCCAGAGGTCTGGGTGTGGCTCTCCAGGATGGCCGTGTATGTTGGTCTCAGCTTCTTTCCCCTAAATCAGGCTGCATCCTCTGTTATCAGGCTCCCTCATGTAGAGGCTTCTCTGTGTTCTCATGGAAACAGGCCTTGTACTCACCAATTCCACCTGACCAGCTAGTAATGCCCCTTGGGGGTGCCCTCCCACTCACCTGCTCTCCACTGGCCCCAGCCAAGTCTGCCTTACATATCTGTCTGCCGATATCCTCATACCCAGTAGACATCATGCTGAGGTCAGACCTGATCATGTATCTTCTTAACCCTGTGACTCCTGACCACCCAGCCTTGTGAATCCATGTGTGTTGTTGGCGCATACAGCCATCTGGAGTGTATCTCTTGTTCCTTTTAAGCCTGGCCTGGCTTTGAAGGTTCCATGGTTGCCAGGTTCTCTTACCGAGTCCCTTCTCTATGTGGGAAGCAGGTAGAGGCAGAGATGCTGCTTTTGTGTCCTCACAGTGCTCCCAAGCCACACTGCTGTGCTCACTAATATGAATCCAACATGCCTTGTTTTCTCCTCCCTAGGACATCATTAATTCCATGAGCAACAGCCCTGCCACCAGCAAGCCCCCAGTGACATTGCGACTAGTGGTCCCTGCCAGCCAGTGCGGGTCCCTGATCGGGAAAGGCGGCTCTAAGATCAAGGAAATCCGGGAGGTATTGCCCACCCTTATTGCATGTCTCCCACACAATCTGATATTGCACAGCCTGATGGCTCAAAACCAGTTTGCAAACGTAACAGATAATCCAGTTCACTAGTGACAAACGGGATGTGGGGAACCTTGCCACATTCACACGTACACACAGTGCCTTGTGCCAGGAGTAGCCCTGCTTTGCCAAGGACAAGAGCAAGGATGAGGGTGGCGGTCCTTGGACAGGCAGGTTTTAGCATCCAAATTCTATGGCTCTGGGCATGCTCTGCTGAGAGATGCCCTTTTGTCCATCAGTCAGGTCCGACCTCCTGGGATGACACTAATGGAGCCTGCACCTGATGTGGGTTTGACATTGAAAACATGTTACTTCAAGGGAGGCCAAGTCCCCCCCCCCAAGCTCTGTTTTTGAGACAGGGTTTCTCTGTAACAGCTCTAACTCTCCTAGAACTCTCTCTGTAGACCAGGCTGCCCTCAAACTCAGAGATCCACCTATCTCTGCCTTCTGAGTACTGAGATTAAAGGCATGTACCACCATGCCTGGCCCAAGCCCTTCTCTTAAGGAAGGCAGCCACCCCTTGTTGATTTCCTTCCTGTCCTCTTCTGTGACTTAGAAGATGCCAGGTTCACTATGTGTGTGACTCCTTAACATTGTCACTGAGATCTGTGTGCCTCTCTTGTCCTGAGGATCTGAGTAGTCACTTGAGGTACATGGTAGCCACACATCAAGAGCAGGCAGGGCTCAGGCTTCCTGGCCTCCAGGTGACCTACTTCCAGGGAGGAAGAATTCTTGGTGTTGGAAAGGGCACTCCTGTTTGTTTCCCTGTAGATTCCTTTACAGATCCAGGGCCTCTTGTCCGGCACTGGCTGAGACGGTGGCACTTTCCAAGAAATCATAGCTCCCTCAGAGGTGTGCAGAGGCAGGGTCGAAGGAGAAGAAACAGGAAGGTGACATTTGGGTGGCAAGATGACCAGCTAAGGCCCTGTTCCTAATGAAGGATTGTCATGGTGCAGACCACCCTGGATGCACCCCCAAGAGTTGGAGGTGTGTGGTGCTGTTCTCCTTCCAATGGCCCTTCTCTGCAGTCCACAGGTGCTCAGGTCCAGGTGGCAGGTGACATGCTGCCCAACTCCACAGAGCGGGCAGTGACTATCTCAGGGACCCCGGAAGCCATCATCCAGTGTGTGAAGCAGATCTGTGTGGTCATGCTAGAGGTACAGTACAAACATCATGGGCCAGCACACATCACCTGCCCACCTGGCTCAAGGCCGAGCTCACTCTCTGTTACTCTCTAGCTTTGTCACTAAGGCTCCTGTGCCTCTGTTGACCTGAGTGTTCATGTGGTCACTTGGGGTGTGGGGGGATCAGGCATCAAGAACAGGCAGATCCCAGGCGTGGGCTGAAGGGGCACCCTGGAAAGTGTCACCTGTTGGTAGCCCGTGGCCATTGTCTAGATGTGTGTGGGAGAGCATGGGTGGGGGCAGGGGGGCAGATCATGGGGTTTCAGCCTTGGAAGTAGTAACCACTCTCACCAGACAGAGGCAGGGGTGGTGGAGTGTAAGAGGAAGTCTCCTGCCTGTCAGGCCTGCCCGTCTGCAGATGTCAAGAGAACTGCTAGCCCGCACTCAGGGTAGGAGATGGACAGACCCAGGAACATGCAATGTGAAAAGAAAGATGTGGGGACAGACAGGAGACAGAAGAACCACCCGACAGTAGCACCGGACAGCAGCAGCCTCAAGTTCTCATCAAGGGTGGAACAGAAGTCACAGTAGCCCCTGCACTGTTGTCTTCCCTCAGGCTTCCTCTGTGACTCTTCCCCACACAGGACCTTTAGCTGTTTGGAGCGCTGCTGATCTCTGCCTTCCCATAGCCCAAGCTGACGCCACTACCACGTCTCCACAGACCCGGCTCCACCACCCAGCTGCCTTGCCATCTGCTCTGTGTAATTGCAATCATGGGCAAACCTCACATTTAACTCTTTGTGAAAATACTTGCAGAGTTCTGCTTCCCTAAGGAATATTTGTGAAGTTAAAGATAGCTTTTAAAATGGTATTCTCATGCAGTTTCCCCCGATGTTGGTCAGGGCAATAGGATGGTCCATTCACAGGAGCCGGAGGACCTGCAGCTCTCTGTATGCTTATCTGCAGCCCTTTGTACTGCCATCTGCCCCGAGCAGTGAGAAGCACATGCTGAGCTCAGTGGCAACCTTGGAGTGGCAGTGAGTGACGGTAGCAGTTCTGCAATAGACATGGGGGGCCAGCTGCCCACTGCTCCGGACAGTGGACATGGGGGGCCAGCTGCCCACTGCTCCAGACAGTAAACATCGGGGGCCAGCTGCCCACTGCTCCGGACAGAATATGAGTCCTTGCCAGAAGTTCCTAGCAGACTTCCGAGCTAAAGGAAGTGGGACCAATGCCTGGACTGTGTCAGAACTCACATCTCTAGATGGCATCAGAAACCATGGCCACGCACATTGTGGATGTCACCAGCGGAGACTGACCTAACAGGGCCACCCCACTCTCATTTGCATGATGCAGTTTACAGAAGCTGCAAGGGGTGCCCCCCCACCAGGAAGGAAGACACCACAGTGAAAACAGCCTCATTTCTACCAGGAGAACAGCTGGGGAAAGGCATGGGTGAATCCAAGACCCAAATTGTCAAAGGCCTTTCAAGCTTGATTAAGGGGTGTGCCCTTTCTGACCCCACAGTCAAAGAAAGCAGTGCCCTCAGCATATGTACTTAGGTGAAATCTGCAAAGAAAGCAACTTTTGCTTTTATGGACCTCCTGCCTCACAAATCTGGTGCCTCCATGCCTTGCCTCCCCTGGGATGTTGATGGTCTGAGCCCAGAAAGTCACTTTTCTGTGAGTGGGTAAAAATGAAACTGGGCCTTCTGAATGGACATAGGGAGCTCCTGTGTTGGGAGGGTAGCAGCCTGAAGCACGGGTGATTGATTGGCTCTAGGATCTGGAATACTTGACAGACACACTGTAGCAGCTACAGTTGGTGCTGGACACTAGGGAGCTCCTGGCAAAATCTTGTAATACAGACCTGGGGACTGTCCAGAAAGCCTCAGCAAGCCAGGTTTGCACAGAGGCATTTAGAGACAGCTTTTAGGACCCCAGCAATAGGAAATATGGGCATTCCCAAGGGCCAGCTTAGACTGTGTCCTTCATATTACTGTCAGCTCCAGGGTAAGGAATGTTTCAAGGTCACAGCCTCAGAAGCCCTGGTAGGCTGTGACCATTATCCTTGCAGGGATGGCCCGTGGGATAGTTACTTGTTGCTGTAACAAAACACCTGCTAAAAGCGATGGCCCCATTGCCAAGAGGAGACGCCTGTATTCTGGACACAAGGGTAGTCAAAGAAAATTCCACAGACTTTGACATTGTGGAATCTCGTTCAGCCTCTGTGAGCTACCTAGTGTTTCACTGGTGAAAGAGAATGAATGACTCTAATGACCACTGCTGTAGGATAAGCAGAGAACTTGGGTTGCTCAGCATCGGTTCCCGATGGCAGTTGTGCTCAAAGTTGGCTTTTCCCAGGGACTCAAGAGTATTTTCTGTCAAAGGATGCAAGCTGCTCCTCTGTGAGGTCACTGCCATGTGTCTTCTACCTCTGGATCCCCATGGGACCATACCAGGAAAAGGGTGGCAACGAGGCATGACATGCATAGCCTCTGGGGGTCAGCTGCTGGCAGTCCCTTTCCAGCAGGCAGGGGCTCCACCTGCCCTGGCATGCCTGTGGAACCTTGCTCCTGCCTGGCTAGCCATGGGTCTGTTGAGGGTAGGTAGCAAACAGTGCAGGCCTGGGAAAAGGAATGTCCATCTCAAGGAAGAAAGCAATGAAGATAAAGAATCCGGCCTGCCTCAGTGTGCTGGGGGCAGGGTCATCTCCTTTTGATGTCCCTGGATGTCCCCTTCCCTCACTGTTCTGGCCTGTGGAGCCTTTGCTGGCCATATCTGAAGGGCTAGGGGGTCCCACACAGGGGTGGGCATGGGAAGGCAGCCCAAGGCCAACAGCCAAGCTGTTCTAACCGCTCTCTCCCTCTCCTGTCCCTTTTCCTAGTCCCCACCGAAAGGTGCCACCATTCCCTACCGCCCAAAGCCCGCCTCCACCCCTGTCATTTTTGCAGGTGGTCAGGTAAGAGCCGACCCGCTCGCGGCCTCCACTGCCAACCTCAGCCTTTTACTGCAGCACCCGCCGCTGCCCGTTAGTGCACTCAGGTTTTCTCGCCTTCTCACGTGCACGTCTCCCGCCCTGCGATGGACACAGAGCTCTCTGGCTCACACCAGGCAGTGGGTGGGGACCTAGAGGGCACACCTGCAGCTCACAGCTACATCCCTTAAACACATTTCCCAGCAAGATCCCTGACTAAGACAGGCGAGACCTGCAGACTGATGCAAATTTAGGTGCTGCCTAACAATCCTGCCAAACCTCCTCTGTGGATGTTGCTGGACGGCTTCGGTAGTTAGTGTGTAGAAAGGAACATTATGGGTGGCCATGGCTTGTGTTGGAGTCCCCCAGAGCTGTGGAACCCGGGTTCCATTTTCCTGAAGCACATCCAAGACCTTATCATATATGCAGGGAGTGGCAGGCACATCCCTGTGAGGAAATGACCTCAGGCTAGCCCATGTTCCACTGTGGCTGGGATCCATCCCTGCTACCCCTTGTCTGCCTGAGTAGACATCCTCAGAGGCAGAGAGCTCACATTTACAAACCTGTGTTTGAGGATGTAGTGGCCAGTGTCTGCTCCCTAGAGAAGGGGGATGGAAGGTAAGATGGGGAACAGCTTCTGTCTGTGAGCAGTGCTGGCCAGGAAGGGGGAGAGACTGGAGAAGGCCCCGTTCTGACTTCCTTACGTGGTTACCAAAGCTCAGATGCCCACCTTAGGTCCATGAGACCCGTCCACACAGATGACTTAAACACGGACAGCCAGGGGTTTGCCCAGAAGAGCTCTGTGTCCTGTTGGCCGCGATGTGTGTCTTTGTTCAAGGGAGAGTTAAGTCAGAGACTCCCCATAGGTGACCCAGCTGGCAGAATAGACACAGGGTTTTACTTCAGTATTCAAAAAGAAAAAGACATACAGAACTTTTTTTTCTCGCCTTTTCTTCACATTATAAGGGACTCTTCCTATATCTTTCTGGGAAACAAGCGTGTGTAGCATGTGTGGGTCAGATCTGTTGCCTCCATCTCCCTCCCTGCTCCCCTATTTTATACATGTACGTACGTGCGCATGTGCACTCATGCATGCACGCATACACACAGAGTCTCCTGACTCAGGTCTGCCCCGTTGTTGGCAGAGAGTCCTGTGCTCTGTTAACATACCCAGGATGTGACACACCCCACTGCAGGTCTTGCCAGCCTCATGCCCACCAAAGCTCAGGGCAGTACTTTGGACCATGCTGGCATCAGAGATATGGTCACACAGTCCATTGCCAGGCCCATCAAAGCTCTGCCTCCATTGTTCTCTCCAGAGTCAAGGCTAGCCAACAGTAACCAGTGTGAACTAGCTCTCTCTGTCAGATCCACAATAGCCCCATAGGAGGAAATACAGGATTTTATTCAGAAAGCCCTTATGCAGATGAAAACCATATGGCATGGAGTTAGCCCCAGTTCCAAGGGCAGAACCACTACAAGAGGGATCATGGCCAGGATCACCTATAAAACAGTCAATAGTACCCCCTATTCCAGTCACAACAGTGAAGGTCACTGTGCTCTTATGTTTATCCGCTGACAGTGTTAGCCTTTCAAAGCCCGTCACCATTCCCTTGGAGCTTCTGGCCTGGCCTTGATTGCCTTGGCTATGCCCAGGACAGACTCTCATGAGCCGTCCTGCGAGGAGGCAGTCTAGTAGGAAAGCCAGAATACAAGCTCAGGGCCGGTCCCCTCCAGGACTCCATGCAGAGCGGGCTGCCTAGGTGAGACAAAGGACGAGAGCAGCTGACTCTGCAGCCACTGTTACATACTGGCCAAGCTAACAGCCTCAGGCAAAACATACTGAGACATGTGACAACCATGTAAAGGGCCCAGAATCAAGAGTTATAGTCAGGCTTCTAGGTTCGGCTCAGACATACAGGACTGAGAGAGTAGCTGGCTAGGCCAGGATGTTAGCATGGCCCTTCCTCGGTGATGCTCCCTTGGGTAACAACTGGGAGATCATTCCTGGTGGCAGTTTTCCAAGAGCCAAGACTGTGTCCCAGCCCCATTTCTCACAGAGCAGATACCTGTCTCTTTCTCCATGAAACTGCCATATCGTAAAGGGTTTTTTTTTTTTTTCCTCTGCCAGCACAGCCAGGCCATCCAGCACAGACTTTGTTTTTGCTGGAACTGTGTCTATTTCAAAGCTGCCCTATGGCCGGGTCCCTGTTAGGTGGTCACATGGCTTTGAGCTCCTGAGTTTGGGTTGTGACAAGAACTCTTAGCACATTTATAAAAAAAAATGTGGGAGGGTCTGGGTCCATAGAAGTGACACATGGTCCCCTGAGGTAACCCTCTCAGATGCCCTGAGACCTCAAGGGTAGTCACAGGTCTAGACCAGCCAGGCGATGGAAGCCATGTCCTTACGTCTGTGCCTCCACCAGGATGGTACATCACTGCCCAAAGCCAGACAGTTGTCTGTTGTCTTGCCCTCCCTTGACTGTGTTGTCTGTCTGTTGTCTGAGTTCCCAAAGGGCCTTATAGCTGAAGGGCCTGTTTAGGGCTCTGCTGTCCCTGGGGTTTCAGGGTGAGGCTGGGTGGCTACTGTGCTTGGCACAGTCACAGTGAGGAAGCTAAATGAGCCTTGGGGAGACCACACTGACCTTCAGAGAGGGTGCTCACTATTTAAAGAGACTCTACATAAAATGTGGTAATAAAAACAAATTAGGTCAGTGCTATGACTGATTCAGACCTATTTGTTAGTACAGCTGTGACAAAACTTGCTCTGGTTACTTTTAAAACTTTTGTTTTCATTTGAATATCTAGAGGGCCAAATCTTTCCCCAAAGTATTTGCTCTGATGACCGATGATCAGTGGCCCTCTTACCGGGGGTTAAGTAGCTCATCTGTAGTCTACAGCTTTGCGAGGGGTTGGAGGGTATCAGGCTTAGAAGCAGGAGCTGGCCTCAGCTCAGGGAGGGGCAGTGACACTCACCAGGTGTAATTGAGACTTTCTGCCCCCATCTTAAGCAAACAAGGGCGGGTGGAGATGCACACTGATGGAAAACACTGGCTCTAGAAGGTTCTTTCATACGAGGGGGGGTCGTCAGTGGCTGTCAAGCTGAGGTCCCGCCACATCCCAAGCTGACTGTCTCTCTCTTTCTCATTCTCCTCTCCAGGCCTACACAATCCAGGGACAGTACGCCATCCCCCACCCAGATGTGAGTTTTCACTCTGCCTCCCTTCTAGCCTTTTCTTCATTATTGCGTACGATCCTGCATGTTGCTGTCAATTGCTACTAATATTAATATTACACAATAATATTAATCAGTTTTCTCCCTGTCTCTGATGTCTGTTGTATCCATATGACCTTGGATAACTTTTTAACCTCTTAGCACTAATTCTTGCTTGTGTTGAGGACTTGGCCTGACGTCAAATTGCTGCAGTCCAGGGCTTCCCTCCCACACACAGGCCTAGCCTTTTCTACCCACCCCCATAATATGGGTGTTACATGCTGGCCTGGCAGAGTGTAGCTTACCATCTGCCACACCAGAGTGTGCCTTACCCAGGGTGGGCAAAGCACTTCCTGTGCACTTAAGTCAGGTGACATTATCAGAACTATTCCATGACAGTGTCCTAAAAAGGCTATTAAATGTACCTGGGCAAGCCAAACTTGCTCTTCAGAGAGCCCAAATTGAAGCACGGATTTTACCCATATACAAGGCCTGCTGAAAGAAGAAAAAAAAAGGTGGGGGGAGCTTTTGCTTCTTCTATAGTTGGTAAGATGCCGAACGTGGAAGTGGACTTCTGGGCTTGGACCTATACCTCTCTAGCTGGACCTATCACCTGTTTTTTGACCTAGGTCTGTTTGGATATTTCCTGGTGACATGGCAGTGTGAATGTATGGTCTGTATTTGGAGGATTAAAAGCCTCCCGAGGGAGCCTGTTGGGGACAGAGGGAGAGTTTTAGTCTGCCTCTTGACTCACCTCCAGTGGAGAACTGAGTAGAAAAGGGAGCACAGGGGCCACTTGGAGTGATGGTTACACTGAGCCTGTAGGGGCCAGGAGATAATGGGCAGCAGTCACAAGAGAAGTCATTGTTTAGGGGCCTTAGAGATGCTAATGGGTAGGGCTATTCTAGGAGATGCAGGAGGGGAGAGAGGTGCCCAGCCTCATAGTATTGGGAACTGAACCTAGGACCTCAAGCATGCTAGTCAAGTACTCTACCGCATAACTGAATTTCCAGCCTGGGCCACCTCTTCTTAATGTGGTTTGAACATGTGCTGGGTTTAGCAGCTCCCTCAGGACACCCCCATGTGTGCACTGCTCAGTGCCCCGAGACACTCTAGCACTGGCCAGGGAACTAATCTTGCTGCCATTCTTATGCAGACCTTGACTTTTGAGTGGAACTGGAAATAGATGTGTATCAGGGAAAGATTTGCAGGCAGGGCCCAGGGGTCTTAAGAAGTAACTGCTACTAAATAAGCATCTAAAATACGGATTCTGTTGAAGGGAGAACAAGACACCTTTGTTCCATCCCACCTGGCTAGCTTACACCCAGAACAATCACACAGAAACTGTATTTATTTAAACACTGCCTGGCCCATTGGTTCTAGAGGTTCTAGAGCCCATAGCCTCTTATTGGCTAACTCTCACATCTGGATTCAACCCATTTCTAATAATCTGTGTGTCACCACAGATTTCTTACCAGGAAAGATTCAGCATGTCTGACCTGGCAGCTCTCTCTCTGCCCTTCTTCCCAGCATTCAGTTCTGTCTACTCCACCTACTTAAGTGCTGCCCTATCAAAAGGCCAAGGCAGTTTCTTTATTCAACCAATGAAAGCAACACATAGACAGAAGAACCTCCTACACCAGGATTCACTGTTGCTGCATGGAGATTCCTGTAGTGAGAAATACATGCTGCCTTTTTAAAAACACATTTTGATAAAACAACACACAAACAATTGAGAAACACGGGTTGACAATCCCTGCCCGGGCATAGCCATACCCACAAGGCCATGTTCAGTGGTTCCTGGTTATAGATTGGCTGGCGCTGCTATGTCTGAATTCATAGTACCTCACTCTGATCATCATGGCAGACACATGTGCCTTTGGCTACTTAGACACCGAGGCTGTGGGACCCTAGGCACCCACTAGCACGCTCACCCTGAGCAGAATAGACCACTAGGGCTCTGCTCATCCTGTCCTCAGTTGCCGATGTAAGTGGAAGTTGAACCTATGAACTCATTACAGACAAGGGTGACCACTGTAAATGGGTGATAGAACTGAGTGAAGGGGACCAGGGAGGGCCAGGAAGTCACTTCCAGGATGGCCTTGTCTTGTGGTGCTGGGGCAGGCCTTTCCCCCCATGGAGAAGTAGGCATGTGCTGGTACAGACCTGGAAGCAGGCTGTTGGGGTTCAATGAAGCTCTAGACTGGTGGAATCATTTGTACCCCTGTTGGAAGGATGTTGGAGAGATTCAGGTTTATCAGTATTTA
This sequence comes from Ondatra zibethicus, assembly GCA_004026605.1. Lineage (NCBI taxonomy): Eukaryota > Metazoa > Chordata > Mammalia > Rodentia > Cricetidae > Ondatra > Ondatra zibethicus. The sequence continues at coordinate 31,175 of PVIU01006262.1, read as the reverse complement.
CCCCAGCAAAGGATGACCTGAAGGTGTCTTGTGGGTTTTCTGTGGCTGAGAAATCTGAAGCTCTCAGTGTCCCTTGGTCAGTGTAGACCCTGGAGTTGGTGGAGCATATTTCAGATCTACCCGATTTACAGACCAGTGAGGCATGTGTGCAAGAGACAGATATGGTTGTTTTTTTCTGGTTGATCTCTATGTTAGGGTACAACACTGTACTTTCTCATAGAGTTCTCAGGATCTCTTAATGGGTAGTTTATAGATTAGTGCAGCTTAATTTAAACTAATATACAAGCGTTGCTATTGTCGCCTATGCACTATGAGGTTTGAAGTACCTGGTGCTGTGCCGTGGATGTCTGTATCTTTCTGATGTTCATATATTCAAACCTAATCACAAAGGTGCTAGTATCAGGAGGCAAGGTCTCTGTGAAGTAGGTGGGTCTTTGGGGTTCAGCCTCGTGAGCCTATTGACGCTCTTGTAAAGCATCCGAGGAGCTGCCTGCCCCTTCATCTCTTCCATCATATAAGAGCATAGCATCTGGGGTGCCACTCTGGAAGGTGAGCTGGACCCTTACCACACGCAACTTTCTGGTACCTTGATCTTAGACATTTAGCTTCTGTGTTTGGGAGCAGCAAATTTATGTTGTTGACAAATTGCCCATTCTAAGGTGTCCCTTAGAACAGGAAGAATGATCTAGAATCTTGGCTGTTCATCACAAAATGGCTTTTCCTATGAACGTTATCCTATTTTCTTTGGCAAGATTATGTGATTTGTAAGCAAAAAGTCCAGCTTCTAAGGGCGCCTTTATCACATACAAAATTGAAGACTTCACATGATCCACATGAAAGAAAAATAAAATGACTGTTCTGCGATGTGGCTAATGAAGCCAGGATGTTTAATAAAATGGCCGTTCAGTGACATGGGTAATGAAGGCCAGGATGGTTTTTATCTGGGCCAAGTACTTGGGGAGATTTTTAAAGCTTAAATTTCTTTGGGTGCAAATATGGCTATTAGAAACTGTGACTCCTTGATAGTGTCATTGAATGCAGAGTTTATCTCAGATGCAGTGGCAGGCATCACACTCACCTAAATATGCAGGCCCCCAAATCAGACATGGAAACTAGATTCATCCCATAGATCTGAATATACCTTGTCTAGATGAGAACGTGTACCTTTTCCAGACCCCATTTTAAGCAATGTTTTAAATTGACCCTTATGTAGAAATCATCCACCTGCCAACACTGTCTCCTACAGTGTTATATCCTTCCTGTGTGCCAATCAGGATAGATTTACTCAGGATTCTGGGTGCTTTCTGAGCTCTCAAGACTCCACGACACAGTCCTGAACTGCAGAAGCCCATGTGGTGCACAGTCCAGCATAAGTCTATGTACTCAGAAGCCTTGTGACATGCCCATCTACTTTTACATCCACTTCTCTCGGGTGGCCGGCCACTCAGCAGCCGTGGCAGGTGCCTGTGTGTCCATTTCTCTAGCAGGTGTCTGTCATAGACCTTCTGCATATAGTTCTTTGCTCTGTAGCCTTGGAACGTGTCCTTTGCATCCCATAAGCATCAGTCAGGTGTGGTTTCAGAAATAGAAAAGGGAAACAGCTCCGCACCCTAGGACACAGGAGTAACGCAGAAGGCACATAGACAAGTGAGCCATGGGGCAGACCGCTTGGTCCCTCTTGTCTATGTTTCTGACACCTTCCTTGCATCAGTGCAATCACACCAAGAAGGGAATTCGTTTCTTCTGGAGAAAAATCACAGATGGTCTCAGTTTACATGGAGCCATGTCCCGATAAAGCCATTAAAGTTGAAAGTATCCTAAGTTGAAAAATACTTGAATACCTCTAACATACTGAACATTCCATGTGGGCACTGCCAGGACTGTGGGGAGCTGCATGCAGCTCGTCGCTGCTACCCAGCATAGAGAACATGGTCATCTGGTGCTAGCTCAAAAAAATATCAAGACTCCAAGTACAGTTTCTCTTTCTGCACAAGAGCATCCTAAGTCACTGTCTACTGGGAACTTCAAAGCTGCTCCGCCCTCCCCCAGGTACAAATCTTGACCTTATCTTCAGCTTCCCTCATGTAGCATTTTTTTTAAATGGATACTGAAAGCGAGCAAACGTGAAAACGACAGCACAAAGATATTGACAGAGTATGTCTCTGTACGCTAGCCTGACTACGCATTCTCACTTGGGCCCCGTGCTCTCACCTGCACCTTGCACTAGGCTGGGAAGTAGACTTCAGAGCCATCAGTCTCGCATCTAGGCAAGGACCACTGGGAGTGAGTGGGAGAACTGGCATGCCAATGTGTCTGCAGCAACCATTTAGCACCCTGGGAATGTAAAACCTCTTGACCTGGTAGGCATTTGTTCTTTCGTTGGTACATCTTGAAATTATAGAGGCATATAGCCTGATGCTGCATTAGAAAATGCTCTTCATCCTGGCATTTGAGGCAGTGGTACCTTCTGAGATAGAATGCGTCCTGATGAACAGAGAGTGGCTACCCCAGGCACTGCAGAGTGTTGCATAGCTACCTAGCATGGTTCCCCTCCTGTGTTCAGTATCTCCCTCTATAGCCCTATAGTGGGGAGTGGGTGAGAATACCCTCCCCACTGATAGAGAGATGAGCTAACAGCACTCCATGGCCATCGGCTGCCACCACACCTTCTGGCTCTGTTCCCATCCTGGAACTTGGCTCATCAGTGGGCCTTTTTTGGTTCTACCTACTAGTAGGCAGGGCAACTACAGTAGCCTCACAAAACTGAAGGCTCAGGTAGCTTTGTCAGCTGAAGCTCAGCCTTTTCTTCCTTCCCTCATCTCCTGTGTGGACTCTTCACTGCCAAGCCAACCAGCGCCTTGGTTCCGGCACATCCTCAACCTCCCATGCCCCCACGTGACTTGTAACATAATCAGAACCTAAGAAGACACCGTCAAGGAGGACGGATCTGATCCTGTGCAGCCATTAGAGCCCAGAAGACACCAGGATGGAGAAAGATGTCCCAGAAGTCTCTAGAATCAGTCCAAGAAGCCAATCCTCACAGTTGTCCCAGCAAACTCCAAAAGGATAAACAGAAATAACCCCTTCTAGAAATAAATGAAAATTATGTGTTAACACCAAAGGCCAAAGTCAAACCCCAGAGACAAGTAAAAGAATAAGAACATAGCAAAGGAACAGCAGCGAGAAACGCAGTCGGCTTCTCGCCAAAGTCTGGCAGCCAGAGATGGCGGCATAGTAGCAGGAACTGCTACGGTCCTAAAGTCTGTCTCTGGGGAAGGACTTGAGTGCAGCCATTTGTAGAAAAACAGCTAGAAGCCACGTGACCACAGCCATAGCCCCTGATGCATGCCATTCAGGGAAGAGAACGGCCACCTCGGGAGGAAGCTGAGGGTGAGCAGAAAGAGCAGTCGGCGTTTGAAAAGCACAAATCTAGAGAATGAGTATCTTCCTATTAGTGCTTTATAACTGATAGGGTTAGCAACTAAACGTGTAGAGATATAAGAGCACACGTGCTGAGCACGTAGAGTGTTGCTTAGCACACATAAGGCCCAGTCCTCAGTACCAGACACAAGGAGAGAAGCACATACAAGATCAGGATGTGGGTGAGGGAAGTAAAACAACGGCTGGGTCACTGTGCCGTCCCACTGGACTCGAGTGGCTAGAGGTTAAAGATGGGGAAGTTAAAACTTAAACGCCTAGGCTGAGTTAAAAATTGAAAGTGATCACTAACAGAAAAGGAGTAAGTTGCCTAACACCGGTGGTAGAGAAGAAAATGACGAGGGGCAAGCACTCCGAACGTTGAAAAGTGAAAGATAAGAAAATCCCTGGAAAAGTAGAACAGTTGAAAGTATCAAATAAAATAGCAGAAAATAAAAGAACTAAAAATTCCAGTTAAAAAAAAAAAAGCTGTCAGACTATTTTTTAAGGTAAACAGATAAGTATAAAACTGGAGAAATTTCATTTGTGTTCTTTCAAGAGACGCCCCATAATTGAGTAGAAAGCAATACTAGGGAAATGCCCACCAAAAGAAATCTAGAGAATCTGACAACCACCACAGAGGAACTGCAGCGCCTTCCCCTCCCCGCGAGTGACGTCTTTCCCTCTCAAGTGTGTGGTCCTGATATGATTACCATGCTGAACGCCATGCCAACACAACTGTAGAATTCCTAGAAGTATTTGCAAAATTTGATCATGTATCTGACCAGGAAGCAGATTTCAGAATTTGGAATCATATAGGTCACACTCTTAACGTAAAACACTAAGTGTGAAATTGATAAGGAAAGGTGACTTTGGGAAAAAAAAAAAAAAAAAACCTGCCCTTAGCCCTGGGGGAGGGGAAGGCAGGCATCGTCTCTGTGATTTCAAGGCTAGGCTGGTCTATGCGGTGAGTTCCAGGACAGCTATGGCTACAAAATGAGATCATGCCTAAAACAAAACCAACCAACCAACCAACAACAACAAACCGCTTTTGTTACCCAGCATTCTGGAGGCAGAGACAGGCAGATCCCTGAGTTCAAGGCCAGCCTGGTTTACAGAGTGAGTTCCAGAAAATCCAAGGCTAAACAGAGAAACCCTGTCTCAAAAAGCTAAGCCAAACCAAACCAATGAAACAAAACCCTGCCTTTGTTGAAAGTTCCAAACAAAAGTTCCCACTAAGTGAAGAGATATACTGTATTCATGGATAGAATCAATCATAATTTCAAAGGTACCAGTTCTTCCCAGGATGACATACAAGTGCAGTGAAAATCCAGAACTCCAAAAGGCCTTTGAGGAAATTATATTGATTTCAAAGTTGTATGAATGAACATAGGCCTAAAATCATGGAGGTCTCATTAAGGAACATGATAAAGGGGTTGCCCTTATAAATACAAAGATTTACAGTAATGGGCATAGTGCATTTTGGGTCCAAGGAAAAGCAGGGAGCCAGCCTGGACTGTTGATCTCTAGGTAGTCCAGGGTCTGAAGGTGCTAGGTGAAGAGGCCTGTCCTGGCCAGCTTCACTACACTCCCAAGAGAAGGGATTGTCTACAAATGATGCCCAACAGTGAGTCATCCAACACTGGTTCTTCCTGACAACCTCATGCATCAAGAACTCCACAAGGGGAAAGGGTGGTGTGCATTTAGAAAAAAAAAAATCATAGGAAAATGTCTGTCTGTTGTTCCCCAGTGAGGGAAGGGTTTCCTAGAGAAAGTACAAACCCATGCCAGAGCTGGCAGTGTTGATATAATGTCAGCTTCTCTCAAGAGGAACATTGGAGGGGTCTATGCAGTATGAGTCAGCAACAACTGACCCTGCTTGAAAATTGGGCAGAAAACAACTATTCCCCATAATGCAATGAAGTGCAGATTATTAGGTGCCTCTGCTCAAGTGGTTGGTTCACTGCCTTCATTTCCTCGTGATTCACTGAGCTGCAAACTTAAGAGCACTTGTCTATGCTTGCATCCTCAAGCCCTTAAAGTGGGAAGAGCCATAGGAGTTCCTACATTGTGACAGCTTGCCTCTTTCCTGTCTGCTTGATGCCTGTCTTTGCTTTCTTGCTCCTTCTTCTATGTCCCTCCTCAATAATTTGGAGGAAAGGGTTTATTTGGCTTACATTTCCTGTTCACAAAATCAGGGAAGGGACTGAAGGAGAAACCGTGTTAGAATGCTGCTTACTGGTTCATGTTCAGCTAACTTTCCTGTATAACCCAGTCCTATCTGTCCAGAGATGGTGCTGCCCAATGCCTGGGTCCTCTCACATCAGTCTTCAATCAAAACAATCTCTCCAGATTAAACTGGCCACAGACCAGTTTAATCTAGACAGCTCCTCAGTTGAGTTTCCCTCCTCACAGGTAACTTTGGGTTGTGTCGAATTGATAATAAAAACTGACCAACACAAACTACTTCTTGTCAGCTTGACACTAAAATGCCACTGTTCAGCCATAACCTTCCCTTTCTCATTTGTCGCCAAGATCTCATGTTAATATCAAATTATAGAATATATCACAACTTTTAAAAGTATTATAGTCTTTAAAGCTTTCAACAATTTAAAATTTCAGTGTTTTTTTTAAAATATGAAGTCTCTGTGGTCCCCAATAAAATAAAATTTAAAAAAATAAGTTACATTACTTCTTAATCCAAATGGGAAGAACTGGGTTAGAAAAACAATCAGATCAAAGCAAAACCAAAATCAGTAGTGAAAATCTAAATCTTGTAGCTCAGTATCTGGCATCTGGGACTCATTAATGATCTTTTGGGCCCCTAAGGGTTTAGGCAACTTTGCTAGTCACTGGCTTGCTCCCCCAAACTGATCTTTTTGCGTGGCATAACTATCAAAAAGCAAAAGTGGAAGGCCTCTCAGCACTGAATCCTTCCCACAGTTGTGGAAGTTGAGTTGTAAGGTAGCCTGAGGAGACCAGAGCCATACCTGCCTACACTCCACTCTCACAGGTACTACCTCAGCAAATGCCCACCGAGCACCATCACACACTGGCTAATCCTGTCCCTATGGCATCGCTGCATTTATTTGTTAGTGTGGCCATATATATAAGAACTATTGCAATGGGGGAGAGGTTATAGACTCACTAAGCCTCTGAACATCAGAGTCTGGATATGAGCAGAGCCAGCTTTATAGGGTCCATGGTTTGCTTGTACCCTGTAGTCAGTGGACTCTGAAGCCCACCCTGAGTATCACCTGTGAGACCAGCAGGCGACAAAAGTGTAGCGCATATGGGCAACTGGAAATCCTTGAAAACTCACGGTGACTACTAGCCCTTGCTGATGCATGGCAGCAGCCCACAGAGTGCTGTCGTAACCAGATGAAAGAGCCAAGGCCTGGAGTCTCCGCACAGCTGCTCCTAATTAGATCCATCAGGCTCGTTCCCTCGGCCCTTTGCCTATGTGCCCTGTTCCACTGCCCCTGCCATCTTGAACCATCCATTGCACCTTAGTCTCTGGGGATTCAGGCAGATGAAGACAGCTCTATCCTCAGGGGTGCAACATCTCAGCCAATGGACACAGAAGCAGAGAAACAGTGGATATGATTGGAGTATAGCTGCTAAAACCCACTAGGCCTGCAGGCATCCACACTAACACCTCTGCTAAGGTTCCCTTGCAGATCCAAACAAGGCTGTACCTTCTAGGGTACCTTTCTGTGGTGTGTATCAGGAACGGTGCCTTCACCAAAGCTGCAAGGTGGAGCAGACAGGGTCTTGGGTCCCTCAGGCCCTTCCCTGTGGAGCCTCCCATCCCACCTGGAGGTACAGTGTTAGTCTTGAGATATGGCCTGGTGACAGGATCTTCTGGACATGCTCTTCCGCCAAGCCATTCTAGCAGCTTGGTGTGCCCACCGATGTAGAGTGAGAACAGACACAGATGCAGGCCATACAGAAACACAACTTTGGCCAGGCATGGTTGCTGATACTGTGCAACCCAGCAGAGGTTAGAGGTGTTGTTATCAGTACGTTATGGCCTGTTGTATACACCCTCTCAGGGGACTTTTGACCTGAGTGCGACCCCTTGCGCTGCTCTGGTCAAGTTCAGGATGCAGCCAGGTCAACCCTGTGCAGCTCAAGAAGCCGGTGGAGCTGCAATTAGGATGTGCCCATCCTTCTGCCATATTTCTGGGGAGGGATCAGACACGGGAAAGGAGCATCCCGGGGCCAAGGTGGCTTTTTACAGATTCTAATACCCTAAATCCTTGTGTTTATGCACCAAAGTTCTGTTTCAGAGATGTCACCCAGAAGCCACAGACACCCAGCTTCCAGAATCAGGAAAGGGACGACCAACTAGCAAGCACCCCAGAAGCCATACTGTAGGTCAACTGGCCATCAGGAAGGGCCAGGCCAAGGCCATCCCCGGTCTTCGCGGGGCACTAGTCTAAACTGGAGGGTGCCTTGCACCTAGGAAGCTAGTGCAGGAACGAAAGCTCCTTGAGACTCTAGACAGGCCACTTCACCCTGGTGACAGCAGCACAGGACCCTCATTCTGCTTGAGGCATACTCACCAGTCACTCACTGGTTGTAGTGCCTCTGTCACAGTGTCTCACAGTCATTCCCAGCTCTGCTAGCTCTGCCGCCTGACTAGGCAGCTGGAATCCAGGCCAGACTCCAGAACGCGAGTTGCTGACATGCAGCCTTGCTGGGACCTGTTGGAGAGAGAAGGGCCAGCCTTCCCTGTAGGTGTGCTGTGCTGCCTGCTAGGCCCCTCGTCCCTGAGGAAGCCCACACCCTCTGTACCAGTGCCCTAGATTCTCAAAAGGTCAGTGTGGTTCAGAGCAGACGTCCATCCTACCCTGTTCTGTTTTCTGATGTTCTTTATGTTAATTTGAGAGTGAGGCTCAGGTAAAATGAACAGGGCCTTTGCATATTCAAGCTCTACCTTGTGAAGCTGCGTGGCTGGTGGAAGAGACGTGGCCTGTGGGACAGCGGGGAGCAGGAGCAGCGCTGCCTCCATGGAGAGCCTCATCCTCGGGGCCTCTGCATCTATCACTTGTGCCCTGTCCCCTACATAAGTCAAGAAGGGGGTTGCAGGGCAGGCTGGGAGCGCTCCTCGCTGTTCCCTAGCCCTCCTCCCCGACTCTACACATGAACGGCCTTGTGTTAAAGTGAGGCCTGCTGGCCAGGAGGTGAGTGAGGGCTAGCAGGAAGTTGGAACCATGGCAAGGATTGAGGATCTGCTAGTTTCTTAGGAGCCCAGCTGGCCCTGCTCTGTGTCCCTCAGACCTTCCTCTCAGAGCCCCAAGGACCACTGGCCCCTCCCCTCCTCTCTAGCCTGGTAAGGGAAAGGCACAGCTCATTCAGGCTCTTGGCTGCTGGCAGCCAGGCCCATTGGTTCCACCCAGGCCAAGTCCTTGCGTCCTGCTGCAGTGTCTGCCATGTGTCCGCATGGCCCCTCTGAACCTCTCTGTGCAAAGTTCTGTGACTGCCATTTTTAACTTGGTGTGACTTGTACTCGATGACAATAACCTTCTTAGCTCTCGTGTCCCTCCTACCCCCAGCAGTTGACCAAGCTCCACCAGTTGGCCATGCAGCAAACCCCCTTTCCTCCCCTCGGACAGACCAACCCCGCTTTCCCCGGTACGTACCCAGCTGCCCTTTTCTGACCTTCTCTTCTCACCTGGGGACTCGCTTTCTCTTTCTGAGCGCTATTCAGTGCAGTGCGTAGCACAGGTGCTGGCCAAGCTGTGAATGTGGAATCTTGCAGTGTTAGCACAGTAGGCTGCACACAGCTGAGGCCGGGCGGGTCCTCCATTGTGGGCGACTTTACCACTCCCCGGCTTCCTTCCATGTTCTTGCCCTTTGAGGGTCTTATGTACATTGCTGTGCTCTGTGTCACTCACAGTCCATCCTCAGGTGGCTTTTTCTACAAAGGCTTTTACCTAGCCACGCGTGGAGCACATCTTTTCCCGGATCTACATTCTAGAAGCAGGAGCAACCCCAGCCTTAGTTGGTGCAGCCCTGCCTAGGATAGCATGGACAGAAGCTAGCCTGCACTCAGGCCTGCGATGAAGTGATCAGAGGGGCTGGCCACAACCTGCCTGGACATCTGCAGCAGGATGTCCCTCTCACAGAAGCAGAGCCGCCTGGTGGCTGTGGCCAGTGAAAACACACTGGCCGTGCACATCGGCTGTGCATGCTCCAATCATATTTTGAGCTTTCCTAGTTGAAGGGACCTTGCTTCTCTCCTTGAGGGCAAAACATTAAACCTCTTTCTTCTTTGCTCTCCAGGAGAAAAGCTGCCTTTACACTCCTCCGAAGAAGCTCAAAATCTGATGGGCCAGTCGTCAGGTAAAGCAGACCACACAGAACTGGGGCAGCAGGCCAGGGGACATGTAGAGGACAAGGGTACCCACACCCATGACATCTGAGTGTCTAGCACCCACCCAAGTTGGCTAGCAATAGACAATTTCCAGGGGCACAAGCTGTGGACTGAACCATGGGGACCACTAAGGAGCCAGGTGGTGATGGAACTGTTCATTGTTGGTGACCGGTGGGTCTGAGCACACAGAGTGCGGGTGGCCTAAGGCACCTATATGAGGGGGGCCGTTCTGAGTTGCCACTTGTTCTCCAACTGTGCAGTGTGTAGGGGTTCATAGTGAGAGCATGACTGTGGGGGCCACGGGATGATATGTGCTTTTTCAAGATGGATTTCCATGGAGATAGGCACAGACTTAGAGGATGGATCTGGGCTGGCTGTGTCTACACCTTCTTCTGGTTTTCATTTAAATGCCTGCTCCCGGGACACTGCAGGGTGTCTGGTGGTGTGGAGACTGATATAGGGACTGAGGAACAGCCTCCGGGAAGGTGATAGGCTGGGGCTGAGTGTTCTCTGGGTCCTTTGAGGGAAATGCCACACACGTTATACTCGTGAGCCACTATGGGTACACACGGCCAACACTGCAGCCTCCTGGCTGCCACCATGCTTTTATGGGACAACTTGACCAAAGCCCTCAAGACTTGCAACACAAGTTCATGTGCATGTGAGCGTGCACTCACATGGCAGCCACAGGAAGGGTGTGTGCTGAGACATCCATTAGCTGCATGGTGAAATGCAGCTGGCTTGGAAACCTTGTCCTCAGTATTGGCTTTAAGTGGAAAGACAAGCCCTTATCTACCTTCTTGATGTTGGTGTCACTAGAAAAGGATTCTCGCTCTTCACTCAGTCGAATGTCAGATCCGACAGATATACCCTGCTGTCCCAGGAATTCCTGCTCAGCTTTCTGAGAGTCCTAGGGAACCCTTTCAAACGACATTTTACAATGTCTCTGCTCCTGGAATGTGTATAGGCTCCTAAATAGCCAAATAATTGTGTTAAAAACTATTATTAGAAGAAATGGGATAGAAACTCCAGACTTCAGTGTGTAAACAAAACAGCAAAGTTGGGATGAATCGGTTTATTGAGCACTTCCACCTGGGCCTGACTGCTGGACTCCTGCCATTGAGGTCATGCTCTGTGAGACAAGACTGTGAGGAGGCCGTCTGAGAGGAGCTGAGAGAATGAGGGACACTGTGAGAAGGAGGGGCTTGCTGAGGTTGTTGCGGGGGAATCCTACCTATACGGATATGGTACTGAAGGTCCAGGGAAGAGGCAGGACAGTAAAAGCACAAAGTGAAGAGAGGACCTGGGTTCTGGGGCACTTTGAAGGGGTGTGGGTAGAACTGGCCATCTGGAAAGGACAGAGTCTGGGGTCTAGACCACCAGTCCCATGTGGGGACCTTTGCTGAGCCTAGAGGCAAGAGATCAGCTCTGGAACGTGCAGGCCGGAGCTGTCTGTTGTTGAAATAGGGTGTCTGTGTACAGATATGCTGGCCCAGAGGTTTAGCCATTGCACCTTCCCCTGTGGCAGCCCCTGCAGTGTGTTGTCAGTACTTCTGAGGCAAGAGAGAATTAGCACGTGCACTGTGAGAAGCCACCTGTTATCTAGAGACGTAGTGAGGCTCGCAAAGGTGCAAACCTGGGCTTGGCCATGCGCAGTGGCCTTAGAGAGCAGTTAATACCTGCAGCAGAACCCCATGGAGTCTCGGGGAGAGCAGAGTGTGGCACAGCACCCGCAAGTCTCCCTGAACACAGGGAGGATAAGCATTAAACATAAATATGGCCCGTGTTGCCTGTGCCTCAGCTGCCCTGTGAAGGCCTGAAGTGTGATGGCTGCCCTCTCTTTAGCCAGGGCCTGCCAGGCTGTGTGTACAAGGTGTGGGAGTTTCTTCTGAGAGAAGTTGGAACTCTGGAGGTTGGGTTCCACCTGGGCCTGGATCCCTGGGTGGTGCTGGCCTTCACCTCAGCCAGCCCAGGGAAATATGGACCAGGTCTGGGTATGGCAATCAGCTGTTTCCCTGCAGCCTAACCTTGTTCCCTTGGTGTGCCCAGGTCTGGATGCCAGCCCCCCGGCCAGCACTCATGAGCTCACCATTCCCAATGATGTGAGTATGCCCCCTGCACCCTCCCGTCCTCACAAAAGACTGTCCCAGTGATAACTCTCGAGCCCTTGGCCCCACAGTTGAATCTTTTCCCTCCTTCCTTTGCCACCTTAAACTGATAGAATGCCCGTGACAGATGCAGACAAGAAAGGAGCCCTAGGCACAGCATGGGGACTCAGAAGTCGGTGCCAGGGCTAGGCTGGACATCTGTGGCAACAGCAGCAGCAGCAGCCTGGCGTAGGGACCTTGAGAATGGCGTGGTCCAGGAATGTTCTGGAGTGCTATGACTCGCACTGAAGGTTTGAGTCCTCTGGGACATGAAGGTGGTTGGATGTTACCCTCAGGAACACCACACGCTGTGGCCTCAGGCCTGCTGGCAGCACACATTGTCCTCCCAGGCTGAGCAGGGGCCAGTCTCCAAATCAATGGATCACCCCCAAACAGTGAGACCAGGGAAGGAGAGTCCATGTCTTTGAGAGTACTACCAGCATAGCAGAAGGGACAGTCTCTGTGTGAGCCATGCAGGGGTTATCCCCTTTCCAGCTTGTACAGTATTTAAGCTGTCTCTGCCCTAAAGCTAGTCAGACTCACTTTGCCCACCCCACCCCCCGTATGTGTGGGTGTGGGTGCGAATGTATGTGTGTGTGCCTGTGCGTCTGTTTACATATGAAGGTCAGAGGTCAACCCCGGGTTGTCATTCCTCAGGAGCCATCTACTTTGTTTTGAGACAGTCTCTCACCAGGACCTAGGGCCCACCAATTACGCTAGGCTGGCTGGTCACAGAGCCCCGGGGATCATCTCAGAAGTCTTTGTAGGGAGGGGAGCTACTCCTTAACCAGCGCACTCAGAGCCTACCTTTCACCCTACCCAGGAAGGCCATAGGATCTATGGCATAGATGGTTCCTGCTCACCCAGACCTTTCCAGAAAGGTCTAGGCTACCGGCAAAGATGCAGTCTCCCAGAGCCAATAGTCCACGCCTGATGCCTACCACATTCCTGGTCAGGAGGAAAGAAACATGATTATCCTGACCCTTTGTGTCTCTCCTGGTCATAGTGAGTCAGGCCAGTGTCCTCGCTCCATCTGCAGAAAGACACTAGGTGGTGGTGTATCTGTCCTCTCAGGTCCACGCAGGCCGTCAGAGGCTGAAGCCCAGGCCTCCATACTACCAGGCCCAGAATTCATTCCTAATGGCCACTCAGAGCCAACTAACTGCCCTAAGGCCTTCCGTTTTGGACACTTAAGGCCCCAGTGCTTTGCCCTGAGCACCCAGCTGTAAAGCTCAGGCCTATCCCTGGTGAGTGGCTCACTTGCCTGGAGTATTCTGCTGGGAAAGGAAGCTAGGACATCCACCTGGCTGTGAGAGGAGGGGGCCAGTCAGTGTTGCCACAGTGCCTGGGAGTTTGATGGGGATTGCAGTTACAGAACCTGTACTGTTTTAGCACGTTCCTATAGCTTTATTTAAATAGTCAAGGAGAAGAAAATGGGTGGGAATAGCATGAGGTTGGGGCTGCGTGTCAGTGGGGTCCTAGAGAGGCCGAGTGGGAGAGCTCCTTGAGCTGCTGCCAGCCGTTGGCCTCTCCTCAGCCAGCCTAAGGGAGTCTCACAAGCAGCATCAGTTGCCTCTCGTACCCCTAAGAGCAGTACCCACTAGTGTCTGTGTTGGGATTCAGGCGTGTTCCATTCCAAAACCCCGAGTGTGAAGGAAGGAGAGAGGTTTAGGGCACAGGCCACAGAACACCTCAGGATTTTGAGGTATGAACCCAGGAGGGCGAGCCACCCATGAAACACACCAAGGTATAAAGAAGAGGGTACAAATCCTGATGGAAAAGGGAAGAGAAGAGTGATCCGGGGCTAGGACGTCAGCTTCCTCCAGTGTGGGTTGGAATGAAGACGGCAGTGTAGTAAGGTCTGTGCTGTGAGGTTGGCAAGTGTCATCCACACCTGAGTATGACACCAGAGAGGAGAACTGATCATGGAGCAGCTGGGGGTGGGTGTGAAGAAGGTCGCATCCCCATGGTGCACCTTCCTAGATAGTGGCACCATTAGAGACATTCGGCCACTCATTGCCCCTCAGCACAGAAGCCACGCTCCTGCCCGCGGCTGCCTTACCTGACCTAGCCTTGGTCACAGAAGAGAGCACGGGTGGGCAGTTAATTGAACCATGGTTGTGTGCAGGTTAGGAAGCCATCCCTGCCACAGGGGCAAGAGCCCTTGGAAGAATTGACACAGACACTAGGAACAGGAGCATGCCGTGGGCAGAACCCAGAGGGGAGTAGGGAGGACTGGGAAAATGAGGACCGGGTAAGGCCAAGAGATACAAAGAGACAAGATGCTGAACAGCTCGGGTGTCTCTGGAGCAGGGGTTTCACTCTGTTCATAAAGAAACCCTGTCACAGCTCAGTGAGTGAGACCGACAACCAGCAGATTGTGCAGGCCCTGAGGCAGATTCTCTTCCTGTACCTCTAAGGGCCAGCCCAACCTTCTGCCTGACATTCACTGCATCAAGCAGCTTGTGTCTAGTCCCCAGGCCGGGGCCAGACAGCCAGGTGCAGTAGAACCACTGGGACCTGAGGTGACGCTGGCTGCAGCCCAGGCTCTCAGGCCTGTCCATCCAGTGTTCCTTTCCTTACCCCAGAGCACACAGTGCCGGCGTCTGGATGTGGGAATTCTGTTTAATCAGTGATGGAAGTTTAGGGCCTCATCCAGCTCCTCTGTTCTCTTTCCTGGGGTCCAGGATGCTTCTACCATGGGACAGGGTAGACTGAGAGGGCACGCTTGTCCCTGAGCTGCCTTAGAGATGGCCCTCACTCCTAATGACTTCCTTGACTTCTGATTCCATTAAACAGAGTTCACCAAGCAGACATCAGATTTGTCCTCTGCTTCATCTGAGAGCATCAAAGATAGGTTTCAACAACAGTGGCCTTGAGGTGCTCCTTAGTGTCTGTGGTGCTCACTCTTCCTGTAGATCCGTTCTCCCTGTGAGGGTACCTCCAGAAGGCCCTGGCCCAGCCTGTGCCAGAGCTGGTGTGGGACTCCCCAGGCAGTCTGCATCATCTGTCTTCGGGTCACGTCTAACCAAATAGAGGAAGCCAGTGAGGAGGTGACCATGTCGTGTTGTATGGACTTTTTCCAGAGAGACACTGGAAGAGGTGACAAGACTGTCAACAGGCAGAGCCAGGCCCTCTCTTGTGTTGTCCCAGGGACCAGACTTGGGGCTTTGCAGTGCTTTTTTCTTGCACAGCACTGAGTTCATAGGCAGAGTTGGAGATTATCCCCTTTGTCCCCGCAGGGCTCTGAGAGATGCCATGAAAGGGGTGTCCTGGGCTCTTCTCTAAGAGATTCCTCCATCGTTTCTTCTAGCTTATAGGCTGCATAATTGGACGCCAGGGCACCAAAATCAATGAAATCCGACAGATGTCTGGAGCACAGATCAAAATCGCCAATGCCACTGAAGGGTCGTCAGAGCGTCAGATTACCATCACAGGGACCCCAGCCAACATCAGCCTTGCCCAGTATCTCATCAATGCTAGGTGAGTGATTCATAGGCATCTGGGCCCTCCACGGGTCCTCGCTAGCTGTGGCCTGCAGCCCCACAACCTTGCTGATCCTGTAAAAGTCCAGGCATGTGGGGAGGTGTATGATAGAGTCAGCCTCCAGACTCCAGAGACATGGGCCACTCCATTCTCCAACAGGGAGCTAGGAGGCTGTGCCATTCTGCCTCAGGCAAGAGGTGCTGGCAGACTTGTAATAAGTCTGGAGTAGGACTCGGGAAAATGCCTCGCTCCTGCCTCACCTGCCCCAAATCCACGATAAGTTACCATCCTCAAACTGCTCAGGGTCCCCACCCACGTCACAGCTCCTATGACAGCCGTGAAGTCTCTGCTTAAAAGTCTGGAGCCCACCCCCACCCCCAGAGGCAGGCTGGTGCTTAGCCCTTGGCCCAGTGCTCCAGCCTGTTAGGACCCAAACTCTCTCAGCAGGATTGAGTGACAAGCACAGGGACAGGTAAAGCTCCACAGGTGTGTCGTCCACCTGCCGTGTGGTGGGTCCTCCAGCCCACGGCCCCTAAATGGTGACCTGGAAATGGAGCGGTGCCCTCCCCTACTGTCCCATCTCATAAGTCTATGACGTGTCCCTTGTGCCTTTGTCTGTTCCAGGCTGACGTCTGAGGTCACCGGGATGGGTGCACTCTAACTTACCCAAGATCCTTCATTCCACACATTGGATGGCTCCAGCCTGCAGCCTCACCAGCCGGCACACTGTACAGACCGCCTGTCCTTCCTTGCAGATATGAATAGAGCGTTTCTTTACAAACAGACGGTAGTGCGTGTCTGCCCACTCAGGCCCTGTGCGCTCCGTGTTAGTGTAGCCTCCACGCATTGGCATGCAACTCTTTACTTTAATGCTCAACGTATTCCCAAATGTGATGTTTCAGAGATTTATTCCTCAGTATTCATGTGACTGTTTAAAAGTTGGTTTGATGCTTTAATAGCACTTCCTATGTCCTGCTGTCCCTTGTTCTTAGAGACCCTCCTCTCTCAGCTGGTCGACTGACTCATTCCCACCCTAGGTTGTACGCAGGGAGCATTTGGAAGAGGAGGGACTTGGGGGTATCTAAGGAGCAAGGCGGAGTGCCAGAGGGTGGATGGGACTCTTGCTTCACTGGGATATCTCGGGGAGGGGGCACTCATGGCCCCCATGTGTCTTCCAAGATGCCTAAGAACAAGGACTTGTCAGAAAGTTCATCTCCCCCATCAGAGTTCAATAAATGTCGTGTTCTTCCTCTGTGGCTCTGGCTTCTCTCTACTCCCTTATCCTCAATGCCCATACCCACCCACAAGACATACCAGTACCCAGCCTGAGAGTCGGAAGATTTGGGTTCTCCTCTTGCCCAGGTCCTAGAGTGCCAGGTTCCAACCTGTAAAGCCGCCCAGCTTAGAGACTACCTATGTCTGACCTGCCAGGGCACCAGCCACACAGCCTTCCACCATACAAGAGGCCTTGCTTCTTCACTGCTGCCACTTAGAACCAAGACCACACTCCTCCCTTCTCTTAGTGATGAACTCAGAGGGCCAGGACAGAGGTGGAAATTTCCCAGGGAATGCGGCTTTGTGTAGGCCCTGGCCTAGATCCAAGGGCTCTGGTATCCATCCCCACCTCTGATCTTGGAGTTTCTGGCAAGAAGGTCCTGGTGGATACCAACTCAGGCCCGGAGAGTTACTCTGCAGTTTCTTCTTGAGACTCAGCTGTCCAGCATATGCTATCTGCCCAGGAACCTGTCCTCATCCATGGGTACAGTGACCTACTCTGGGATGCTGGGGTATGCAGCAACCATCCCGGCAGGAAGAGCTCCCTCCTGTCTGCCAGGCAGACAAAGCCATGTGTGCCTCAGGCCCAAGCCCTGTATTTTAGGCAGAAATCCCGGACTCCATTGTCTAGATACATCCCTTGCCCGCTGCTGTGCATAGTGCACGGTGTAACAGCCAGCGGAGCCTAGCACCCTGGCCACCCACTCTTCACACCCAGCGAGTTAGGGCTGAGATGCAATCCTGCTTCCACACGCTGCTGAACCCAGACACAGGGTCTGAGAGATGACAAGGACTCAGAGGGCACGAGCCCTCCCCTAGAGGCAGCAGATGGCCTGTCAACCGTACCATAAAAAATAATAGCTATTGTGTGAGTGAGGTTAAAAAGAAAAACCCAAACAGCACAGGAGCATCAAAGTGCAGGATCAGATGGGGTCCAAGGGAGGCCCCAAAGTTGATGGGGCACTGGGTGAGTGATAAGTAGCTGCGCATGTACCTACAAGAAAAAGGGTCAGGTAGAAGAGCCCGTGGGTAGGGCCATGTGTAGTGTGGGCCAGGCTATGGAGTAAGGAAGCTCCACTGGGCTGAAATTGCTTGGCTCCTTGTTCTTATATGGAGACGATGGCAGTGCCCTTCAGGGAGAGTGTGGGTTCTCTCATCATCTCCCACGTCTACTGGCTCCACCGCTGAGAATTCTAGCTTTAGGAGGTCTGGTACCTGCCAGGCTGGAGAAGTGGTTGGTGTAGTAGACTTGGGTCTTCTCTACAAATGGTAATCCCAGTCATGCCTCTCTGGCCAGCAGAGGCAAGGATGGTGAAGCCTCAGAGGCAGGAGGTTGATTCTACAACCCTTCCTGTGGAGACATCCCAACATCTGGGTCACAGAGGGGCGCAGTCCCACAGAGTTCACTGGACCAGGCTCGTTCTGCATCGGATGTGTGCTGAAGATGACCATGATAATGGGATCTCAGCTCCACCTGACATCCTGGAGGATCAACAAGTAGGAGACACGCCCCCCTGCCTGAGCACAGGGTCTGTCCTATGGCAGGTGTGTGAGGATGGATAGAGAACTGGAGCCAGGAGGCCCCAGAAGGGTGCAGTGCCCTGGCAGCTGGGGAGTTCTGCGGGATGTCTACTTTCGTTTCTACTAAAAGGCCTGGGGTAGTTGAAGAACTGCCCATGTCATCTGGACATTAGGCAACACTCCAAGACTTGCAGGTCAGTTTGTTTCTTTTCCTCAGCACGGCCCCCAGGACTAGAGATACACCTGTGAGAGCAGGGCAGCCTGCCAGGAGCCCTAACACCATCCTCTGCCAGCACTCACTGGACTGCTTTTACCTCAAGAGTTATCTTCCCCATAGTGGGGTAGGGAGACTGGGGAACCATGTTGCAGGCCCAGTCCTTGGTACCTGGTACATAGTTAACTTGGTCAAGAGCTATATGAAATAGTGACCACAGTTGACCCTGTGGAAGGTTTGCTAAGACACAGGCTGGCTGCCATAAAGACAGGCAATTCACACCCGATCCTAGAACACACAATGTTATAAAAAATAAAATAAATTACATGCAAAGCTATTTTGACAGGAACCAGTTTCATAAACAAAAGCATTAAGAATATGATCTGTTGGGTTGCTGTGGCATAAATAAATAAAAGAATGGGTCCACTGTTAAAGGTTAGGCTCACAACCAAAGCAGGCTGAGCAAGTCATGGAGAGCAAGCCAGAAAGCAAGTCGGCCTTGGCTTTCTTCAATGATGAACTTTGATCGAGACAGAAAAAAGAATAGTATATAGAGATGCTGCTGGAAGAAGCCTCAGCAGTGCAGCAGGCCACAGCAAAAGCAGTGGCCTCCAGAAATTATCCGACCCCTGGAGCCTCAGCCTCAAGCCGGCCTGCACCTGGAAGAGCCACCATCGGAGCCGTAGCTGCACTTGCACCTGGAGGAGTGACCATGGGAACTATAGCCATGCTTACACCTGGAGGAGTGACTAAGCCTTGGGACTGTAAGCACCTGGAGGAAGGATTACTGAAGGCTCTGTCCTGCTTACACCTGAAGGAGAGTTCAGTGGAGCCACAGCCCCCAACTACACCAGTTGGAGGAAAAGGGACCTCCCCTCCCCCCAACACAGGCTCCACCTGTTCCGTTTGGAGGAAGAGATGGGTAGACAACAGGGTAAGAAGACACTCAGCAACATAGCAATACAACACCACCAGAAACTAGTGGTTCTACAACAGCAAGACCAGAAGAAAACAACCTTAAAAATAATTATATGAAAATGGCAGGAGCCCTTAAAGAGGAAATGAAAAATTCCCTTAAGGAAGCACAGGAAAAGACAAAAATTAGAAGAAATCAACAAATCTCTTAAACCCAAGGAAAAGCAATCAAACAGGTGAAAGAAATGGTCAAGACTTGAAAATTGAAATAGAGGCAATAAGGAAAACACAAACAGATGGAAATCTGGAAGTAAAAAAATCTGAACTACAGAAGCAAGCATAAACAACAGAATATAAGAGATGGAAAAGAGAATCTCTGGCATTGAAGATATGATAGAGCAAACAGATTCATCAGTCTAAGAAAATGATAAATCCAACAAATTCTTAACATAAAATATCTAGGAAATCTGGAACACTACAAAAAACCTGAAAATAATAGGAATTGAAGGAAAGAAGTTCAGCCCAAAAGCCCAGAAAATATATTCAACAAAATCATAGAAGAAAATCTCCCTAACCTAAAAAAGGACATTCCTCTGAAAATACAAGAAGCTCACTGAATACCAAATAGACTGGACCAAAAAAGAAAAAAGTCCCCTTGCCACATAATATAATCAAAATCCTACATGTACAGAATAAAGAAGGAATATTAAGAGCTGCAAAGTAAAAAGGCCAAGTAACATATAAAGGCAGACCTATCAGAATTACACCTGACTTCTCAATGGAAACAATGAAAGCCAGAAGGTCCTAGTCAGGCATTATGCAGACACTAAGAGACCATAGATGCCAGTGCAGGTTACTATATCCAGCAAAGCTTTCAATCAACAGACAAAGAAGACAAAATATTCCATGACAAAACCAGATTTAATCAATACCTATCCACAAGTACAGCCCTACAGAAGGTACTGTGAAATGTGCATGAGGAACTTTCACCACTGTTATGAATATACCTTTTCATCTCGATGTTTAAAACCTGATTGTTCAAGGCTCTGCTTCCTGTGGTCCCTCTATGACCCCCCCACTCAGACCTTCTAATGAGCTGACTCCTTGCTCTTGGCCATCAGTGCCTTTTCAGCTTTTACACTTCACGACCCTAAGTTATAGCTGCTTTTCTCGGTGGTTCCACATCGCTTCCTACTGTTAAGAAACCAGAAACCCTAAGTTTCTTAGGGATTTCTTTTTCTCCTGCCTCTGAGGCCTCCAGATCCAGAAGCAAGGTTCCCTTGGCAGGTCATCTGGCCTAGCACCACAGGAGCTACAGAGCAGGCCTGCCTCCAGCCTTCCAGAAAGTTCTATTGAGGGGAGCAGGGACTAAACTTGTCCATGTGTTTCCAGAACCTCATTTAAATCCCTGCCTCTGATGAAAAGCAAGTTTAAGGCTATCTGGGCCCAGGCTCTAGAGGACCACAAAATGGCTGAACCTGGCCCAGGCAGTGTGTGAAGACCTCTATCAGGGCTGAAAATACAGCTCCATGGTAGGGTGCTTTCCCAGTGTGTGCCACGCTCTAACTGGAGCCCTAGTACAAAAACCGTGTTGGAGAAGGTGGCATCCCCAAAGACTACTGCTTCTAGAAGCATTTCTGGGTTCCCAGGCCCACAGTGGCACAGCTGTGATGCGGCCTGTCACCGGTGTGCCCTGCCTGACCCTCACTTCCTGGCTAGCTACTCTCACAGTAATACCTTAGCTAATAGATTATATACAGGAAGCAAAGGCAGGTCTACTCTTAGCAGAGACTTTCTAGGGCAGCGTGAGAACTGTGGAGCAAAGAGGAGGCGGGCCAGGAGGTAATAGGGCTGCACACCTGAGCATCAGCAGAATTAACTTCCCATGCCCTCAGGAATACTCACAGCCACAAGCCAGTGGGATTCGCATGGACTGAACTTACAGGGCTCTATAGAACTCTATGGGAAGGTATCTTTCCTCATTCAAGCCCCTCCCCCACCCTCTATATCCTGTGATGGGCTACTGAAGGACAGCTGTGCACTCTGCTCCTCCTGGCTGAGGGCGGTCCTGTGGTAGCTCGGGTATGCAGTCACTCTGGCCTTCTTCATTCCCTGCCCTACAATGTTTCTGGATGCCACCAGCTAAAGTCAACAACAGATGAAGTCCTGGACAAAGGTCCCTCAGGATGTTTGTGGAGGATGCCCAGGCCTCTGCCAGGAGCACACAGGAGCACTACCCTGAAAGGAAGGCCCTGGCCAGGACCATAGCTCCAGGTCCTGAGCCCTAAGCCATGCTCCTGCCAAGCTTGACCACGGCCTTCCCTATGAGGCCTCCTACTATGTTCCTGTACTACCCAACACCACCCTGTCAAACTTGACATGGAAACAGAAGGAGGAAGACAGAACCCAAGGCACATGGAAGAGTTCAAATTTTTGTGATCCCTGGAATTCATTCTTGGGGCCAAGAAATAAAGGACCTCAGCTTAGGGACCTCTGCCCCTTCAGAAGGCAGGGTCCTCCATACATGGGGACCCTGGATTAAAAATCATTTAAACCATGGTGCAGATAGAAAAGACAACAGTTAAAAATGTATAGCGCTCATAAAGAGAATGCCTGTGAAGAACAGCCATGGAGAAGGCGAAATCCCACAAAGGAAAGAACACCAGAGAAAGAGAAGATAGAGAGAGCGAGCAGGCAATGAAGAGCAGAGCCATGAAGGAGACACCCATGAAAGAGTACCTGGGAAGAAGGAAAAGACACCATGAGGGAGGAAGAACACCAGGCGAAGAGAAACAGTGAAGAGTTCCCTGGGAAAACACCCATGAGAGAGGAGCTGTGAAGGGAGGAGACAGCCTAGAAAGTGGACATCCAAGGAGTTAGTGCCAATTCTCCTCAAATTAGTCCACAAAATGGAAACAGAAGGAACATTGCCCAATTCATTTTATGACGTCACAGTTACCCTGATAACCCAAATTATATAAAGATCCGGCAAAGAAAGCGTCACAAACCAATTCCCCTTAAGAACATAGATGCAAAAATAATCAATAAAAATATTTGCAAAACCAACCCAAGAACACATTAAAAAGATCATCCACCATAATCAAGTAGGTTTCATCCCAGAGAGACAGAGATGGTTTGACATATGTAAAGCTGATAATGTAGTCCACCATACAAACAGACTGAAAGACAAAAACCACATGATCATCTCATTAGTAGAAAAGGCCTTTGACAAAATCCAACACCCCTTCACAATAAAAATTCTGGGGAGATTAGGAATACAAGGGTCATACCTCAACGTAATAAAAGCAGTTTCCAGCAAGTCTATAGCCAACACCAACTTAAGTGGAGAGAAACTCAAAGCAATTCCACTAAAATCAGGAACAAGACAAGGTTGTTCACTCTCTTCCTACCTATTCAATACAGTACTTGAAGTTCTATCTAGAGCAGTTAAGACAGAGGAGATTAAAAGGATATACAATGTTCAGTGTGACTGGCTTTATGTTGAGGTCTTTGATCCATTTGGACTTGAGTTTTGTGCATGGTGATAGATATGGGTCTATTTTCATTCTTCTACATGTTGATATCCAGTTATGCCAGCACCACTTGTTAAATTTGCTTTTTTTCCATTTGATATTTTTTGATTCTTTATCAAAGATCGGGTGTTTGAAGATGTGTGGATTGATATCTGGGTCTTCTATTCGGTTCCATTGGTCCTCCTCTCTGTTCTTATGCCAGTACCAGGCTGTTTTCAGCACTGTAGTTCTATAGTAGAGTTTGAAGTCACGGATTGCGATGCCTCCAGAAGTTCTTTTATTGCACAGGATTGTTTTGGCTATTCTGGGTTTTTTTGTGTTTTTTTTTTTTTTTGCTTTTCCAAATGAAGTGGAGTACCATTCTTTCAAGGTCTTTGAAGAACTTTGCTGGGATTTTAATGGGCATTGCGTTGAATCTGTAGATTGCTTTTGGTAAGATTGCCATTTTTACTATGTTAATTCTGCCTACCCAAGAGCAACAGAGGAATCTAAAATGGATGAAAGACACTTAAGGAAATGTTTAACATCCTTAGTCATCAGAGAAATGCAAATCAAAACAACTCTGAGATTCCATCTTACACCTGTAAGAATGGCCAAAATCAAAAACACTGATGACAACTTATGCTGGAGAGGTTGTAGGGAAAAGGGAACACTTCTGCATTGCTGGTGGGAATGCAAGCTGGTATAGCCCCTTTGGATGTCAGTGTGGTGATTTCTCAGAAAATTAGGAAACAACCTTCCTCAAGACCCAGTAGTACCACTTTGGGGTATATATCCAAAGGATGCTCAATCGTGCCACAAGGACATGTGCTCAACTATGTTCATAGCAGCTTTGTTTGTCACAGCCAGAACCTGGAAACCTAAATACCCCTGATCGAAGAATGGATAAGAAAAATGTGGTACATTTACACAATGGAGTACTACACAGCAGAAAAAATAACAACAGCTTGAATTTTGCAGGAAAATGGATAGAGGTAGAAAACATTATTTTGAGTGAAGTTACCCAGACACAGAAAGACAATTATCACATGTTCTCACTCATATGTGGTTTTTAAACATAAAGCAAAGAAAAAAACAGCCTACAAACCACAATCCCAGAGAACTTAGACAACAATGCGGACACTAAGAGAGACTTACATAGATCTAAGCTACATGGGAAATAGAAAGTATAAAAAGACAAGATCTCCTGAGTAAATTGGGAGCATGGGGATCTTGGGGAGGGTTGAAGCAGGAGGGGAGAGGCAGGGAGGAGAGTGGAGAAAAATATAGAGCTCAATAAATATCAATAAATAAATAAATAAGAAAAAAGAAAAGGAAAAAAAAGGATATACAATGGACAGGAAGACGTCAAAGTATCTCTATTTGCAGATGATACAATAGTTTACATAAGCGACCTGAAACATTCCTCTGGGAAACTCCTATAGCTGATAAATACTCTCAGCTTTTTCACAGATCTTAAAGGAACAATTTTCAGCTCCATATGGGAACACACATACACAAACAAGACAAAACAAAATGCCCAGAATAGCTAAAACAATCTGGAATGAGAAAGAACTGCTGAAGGCATCAACATCCCTGAGCTGTACCACAGAGCTATAGCAAAATTAACACACACAAAAAAATCAGTAACCTTCCTACATGCAGATGAGAAAGAAATAGACTGAGAAAGAAATCAGACAAACATCTTTCACAGCAGCCTCAAAAAATATAAAATATCTTGGGATATCTCTAAACAAGCAAGTAAAAGACTTGTATGATAAAGATGTCAAGTCACTGAAGAAAAAAATTGAAGATATCAGAATATAGAAAAATTTTCAGTTCTCATGGATCAGTAAGATTAATATAGTAAAAATGGCCAAAAGCAATCTACAGATTCAAGGCAATCCCCATTAAAATTCCAACACAATTCTTCACAGATCTTAAAGGAACAATTTTCAGCTCCATATGGGAACACACATACACAAACAAGACAAAACAAAATGCCCAGAATAGCTAAAACAATCTGGAATGAGAAAGAACTGCTGAAGGCATCAACATCCCTGAGCTGTACCACAGAGCTATAGCAATAAGAACAGCATACTACTGGCACAAAAACAGACATGTCCATCAATGGAATCAAACTGAAGACCCAGAAATAAATTCACACACCTGTGGACAACTGTTTGTTGTTGTTGTTGTTGTTTTGTTTTTTTGTTTTTTTATAAAGAAGTCAGAAATAAACACTGGAAAAAGAGACAGCAACTTCAACAAATGGTGCTGGTCTAACTGGATGTCAGCCTATAGAAGAGTGCAAATAGATCCATACTTACCGCCCTGCACAAAGTAAACTCCAAATGGATCAAAATCCCCAACATTAAACTAGATATACTGAACCTAGTACAAGAGAAAGTGGGAAATAACCTTGAACTCATTGGTACAGGAGAAGACTTTCTGAACATAACACCATTAGCATAGGCACTAAGATCAACATTTAATAAATGGGACCTCATGAAACTGAGACGCTTCTGTAAGGCAAAGGATACTGTTGTTCAGACAAAGAAGTAGTAAAAGATCGTCACCAACCCTACATCTGACAGAGGGCTGATATCCAAAATACATGAAGAATTCAAGAAACTAGATAAATGTCAAGAAAATAAATAACCCAACTTAAAAATGGGGTTCAGGAGGAGGAGAAATGGGAGTACAGATTTAAACAGAATTATCAATAGAGTAAATTTCCAATGACTGAGAAACAAATGTTCAACATCCTTAGACATCTGGGAAATACTGTTTGAGATTTCATTTTGCACCTGTCAGAACAGCTAAGATCAACAGAATAAGTGACAACTCATGCTGGTGAGAATGTGGAGTAAGGGGAACACTCACCAATTGCTGGTGGGAGTGCAAACTTGTACAGCCACTGTGGAAATAAGTGTGGTAGCTCCTCATGAGTATGGGAGTCCATCTACCTCAAGACCCACTATTCCATTCTTGGACATATACTCAAAGGATGCTTCAGCCTACTACAGAGACACTTGCTCAACCACATTCACTGCTGCTCTATTCATAACAGCCAGAAACTACAAACAACCTAGATACCCACCAATGGATGAATGGATAAAGAAAATGTGGTACCTTTACACAATGGAGTTTTACTTGGCCATTAAAATTTGCAGGCAAATGGATGGAACTAGAAAAAAGCATCCAAAGCGAAGTAACCCAGATCCAGAAATACAAATATGGTATATGTTCTCTGATATGTGGATATTAGCTGTTAAGTCAATGATGATCATAGAGCCACAGAGGGGAGATAGAGAGAAGGGATTAGAGGAAACAGATCTCCTTAGGAAAGGGAAACAACATGGATTCATGTGGATGGAAGTGAGGCTGGAATGGGAGAATCAAGTGGGGAGGGGAAGGAAGAGGGGTTTTGGGAGGGGATACACTGAGAGACAGCAAAAATTAAGGGGCACTTGAGTAGTGTGGAAACATAATACACTAGAAACTTCCTAAAATATATACATATAAAAATGATCTAAATGGAATCACCCAATAATGGGGGAGACAGAATCCCTCCCAACTGGCCATCTCTTGTCATCCAATGAAGCTTCTTGTGCTGGGCTTGGGTTATATCTAATTGAGTTGTTGGCCAAAGGAGCCATGTGGGAATCCCCAAACAACCCAGACCATTGCCAAAACTATAGAATGTTCTCCAGAAACTGATAGCAAGGCCCCATTGCAGGAGAAAGCACCGATATTGAACTTGGAGATACTGAGCTGGTGCCAACAAAGAACCTCCACCCCTAAGTTCCAGCATCTTTGGTATAGGAATGCACTCTGCCTGCTCTCAAAAGAGAAACAGAAACACCAATGTAGTCACAAACCCTTTACCTACAATGGTGTCCTGCCCACGAGATAAGCTAGCGCATGGTGACACAAGCCTTGCAGGAGCAACCAACCAATAATTCATTTGACTTAAGGGCCACTCCATGAGATGGAGCCCATACCAGATACTGCTTGGGTGACCATCAATCTGAGACTAGATAGCCCAGAGACCTAGGGAAAAAACAAATAATCCTGGTCTAAAAGAGGAGGGGAAGTAATAATGATTCCTAATGATATCTGCTCTACTCATAGATCAGATGCCATAGTCAGCCATCATCAGCGAAGCTTCCTCCTCTAGCAGATGGGAACGAATATAGAGACCCACAGTCAGACATACACACTTTGTAATTACGGACTTAGGACCACTCAGCACTAAATGGATGTCTCCACCAAATCCCTCCCATCAGAGCTCAGCGGCCCCTGCAGACAAGAAGCCGGAAAGAGTGTAAGAGCCAGTGCAGATGGAGAACACCAAGGAAACAAGCCCTTCTAGACCAGTGGTTCTCAGCCTTCCTGAAGCCGAGACCCTTGAATCCAGTTCCTCATGCTGTGGTGACCCCCACATCGCCACTTTACAACTGTAGTGAGATGGCTGTTGGGAGCCGTAGTGTAAATAGCCGGTGTGTAGAGTATCCAGTATGCAGCCTCTAGAAGGAGAACCTCTTCTCGAAATCAACACGAGGAAAGCTCATAAGAATTTTCAGAGACTGAATCGGCAGGCACAGGGCCTGCACAGGGCTGCACAGGGCTGCACAAGGCTGCACAGGGCTGCGCCAGGTCCCTGCACATATATCATGGCTTCCGGTTTAGTGCATTTATGGGATTCTGAGTGAGCAAACAAGTGGGCCTCTGGCTCTTGTGCCTTCTCTTTGGCTCTTTTCCATCTGTTAGTGTGTCTTGTCCAACATGGAAATGTAGTTTTCATTTTATCTTATTATATATTTTTTGCTATATTAAAAAAATAAATCGAAACCTCATCACTAGGGTAAAGGTTGACAACTGAGCTGAGAGAGGAAAACCCAGTTTCTCTCCTGTGTGTGTCAGCCACTCCAGGGCAGGCCTCACGTACAGGAGTAGCTGACCAACATATATTGGGCTCCACAGTTTTTTGTGTGCTTTTATTTGGTTACAGTTTGGTGGGATTTTTATTGCTTTTTCTTTTGGGGCATGGTTTTATTTTGTTTTCTTGGTTTGGAGGATTCTGTTGTTGTATTGGATTTTTGTTTGTTTTTGAGAGAGAACTTAAAGTTGGGTGGGGAGGGAGGAGGAGAGGACCTAGCAGGACTCAGGAGGAAAAGAATATATTAAAAATATATTTAAATTAAAAATTGTTTTAAATAATAAAATAATAATATTGAGAAATTAGAGCAAATAAAAGTGAAGCCACAAGAGGGCAGCGGTCAACCCAAGGGCATGGCAGCAGCTCCCAGGGTTTCCCTCATATCAAGAAAGTATCTGCCTCACACATAGGGATCACCGGCCCTGGGGTGTGCTCTAAGCAACCTCAAGGCCTGTCTCATGCACCCCTGCCCTAGACAGAGACAGAGCAGGGAAAGACGTTCATTCCTCACATTGCTGCTGAAGCTTCCGGCTCAGCAATGTGCATTGAGATGCCAAGGACAGTCTAAGTGTAAGCACAAGGCTCCTCACTAGTTTGGTTTCCAGAACTTTCCAAACAGATGCTGAGTCCATTACCAGGGACTACACCCACCTGACCAGTAAGTCAGGGCTGGGACTACCACCTTGGGATGTTGGCTTAAGAAGCCGGAATCTAAGTGCATTCCCAGATGTGTCCAGTTATGTCTAGAGTTATTGTTCCTGTGACATTTCAAAAATTCACCTTCTATTTTAAGTCTTTAATACATGGAACATTTGAAAAATTATACCTTGTCAAGAGGGTGGAGGGCTCCTTCTTCTTTCCCATGTCCCCCTTTCCCTTTCTATCTTTTCCAGTTGATGAAATCGCTCATTTCCTCTCCTGTTCATTTAGTTTTTCCTGGTGGGATTGTGTAGTAGAGACAGAGTCCCCCTCCCCCCCCACCACCAAGGGCTCATCTGCTGACCAGGCATTCACTGTGGAAAGACTGGAGCCAATTTTGAGTTTGTAGTTACTATTGTTTAAGTTCTTTACAATCATGCATGTTATCTCCCTGTGCAGAGGTTCTTTCAGTCCTTTGTCCATTCTCATGGGCTGCTCAGTGGTCATTCCAGAAGTACATAATTGATGTTTTTAAGGGAAGGGGATTTTAGATTTAGGAGAATTAACGAGAGCGCCTTTGGCTAAGGGCACAGGAGGATTCAGCTCATTTGCCAATTGATTTTTTACAGTGCCCTTCATCCATTCAACCAATCCGGAGGCCTGCAGGTTGTTGGCACGAGGAAAGTTCTGTGCCACAGGCCAAGTTTTACAAACAGATTTAAAACCCTGTCTAGTAAAATGAATTTCACAATACTTAAAGCGCTCAGCAGGAATTTCTTAAACAGGACTAATTCTAATAGACCGTTTCCTCCCCGAAGGCAGTAGCTTTTCGACAAAGGGCAGTTTCAGCCTCGTGAATAAATAAAGACCTTGCAAGAGACCCATCTATGCCCCTGTAGGAAGTTCCTGGTCCATCCGTCAGGTCAGGGTTCACAAGGAAGTTTTAACAACCTTTAACTATAGGGAACTTAATCACACAATATTATTTTGGCATTTTATCTTTTATGAAATTTCCTACTGCATATATTAGTCTTTTTGTCTTCATTTCCCTTTTTCATTTTAGAAAACACCTGCTGGGAAACATTTAATTTTACCATGCAGAGCCTATTTCAGCTACAGCATTGTTTTCTTTTGCCTTCTTTACCCAAACTATATTGTACACCTATAGCTTTGTGTATCTCTTTCACTTTATTTCTCCATGATATTAGAAAAAAAAACCTCCAAATAAAATATTTTAATTAAAGTCCATAAAACAAAGCAAATATATACATTATATTTTGAATATCTACAAACAACACAAGCAAAACATGTTCACAGTCCTGAAAACATGGAAACATGTTCTAAGCAACAAATGTAATGGCTTCTTAGGGTTAAGTACTATGAATTGGAAGGAATTTCAACTAAGTTTGCATGAGCCTTTACAGATGAACCAGTTCCAAACACAATCTATTTCTAAAGTTAGTACACAGATAAGGAGAGGAGGGGGAAGGGGAAGGAAGCTATCAAATAGTCTGTACTCTAGGATCAGATGTTAAAGAGATGCTGCATACCAAACCCTATGCACAAGCTGCATACCAAACCCTAGACATCAACAGAAAATGGCCACAATTACACAGTGATGGTAGCCGTGAACATGTCAGCTGATACAGACTCAGCAACATACGTTCAACCATTCTTCCCCATCCCCGCAGAATTAGTACCTCCCCCTTTTTAGGGCCTGGAAAGAAGCTGTTCCAACTCCTCATCTCTTTCTCTTTTTTAAGTTTTTGTTCATTTTACATCCCAACCACAGTTCCCCCTCCCTTCCCTCCTCTCACGCCCCACTTCCCTCCCAACCCATCCCCTATCTACTCCTAGAAAGGGTAAGGCCCCTCATGTGTGAACAAAGTCTGGCACATTGAGCCAGGACCAAGCCCCTTCCCCCTGCATCGAGGCTGAGCAAGGTATCCCACCATAGGGAATGGGCTCCAAAAAGCCAACTCATGCACCTGGGATGGATCCCACTTCCAGGGGTCCCACAAACAGACCGAGCCACCCAAATCTTGCCCACATGCAGAGGGTCTAGTTCGGTCCCATGCAGGCTCCCCAGCTGTCGGTTTAGGGTCCGTGTGCTTCCACGAGCTCGGGCCAACTGTCTCCGTGGGTTTCCCCATCATGGTCTTGACCTCCTTTGCTCATATGATCTCTCATCCCTTTGACACCTGGAGCTCGGCCTGGTACTTGGCTATGGGCCTCTGCATCTGCTTCCATCAGTTAAAGAACTCAAGAAACTACACATCAAAATACCAAATAATCCAATTTTAAAATGGGGTACAGACCGAAACAGAGAATTCTCAACAGAAGAATCTCAAGTGGCTGAAAGACATTTAAGAAATTGCTCAACATCCTTAGTCATCAGGAAAATGCAAATCAAAATACTCTGAGATATCATCTTACACTTGTCAGAATGGCTAAGATCAAAAACACTGATGACGGCTTATGTTGGAGAGGATGTGGAGTAAGGAGAACACTCTTCCACTGCTGGTTGGGAGTGCAAACTTGTACAGCCACTTTGGAAATCAATATGGTTTCCAAAGAAAATTGGGAATCAGTTTACCTCAAGATCCAGCAATATCACTTTTGGGCATATACCCAAAGGATGCTCAATCATACCACAACGACACTTGCTCAATTATATTCATAGCAGCATTATTTGTAATAGTCAGAACCTGGAAACAACCTC
>PVIU01006261.1:0-103870 GCA_004026605.1 Ondatra zibethicus | reverse complement strand
TCAGCGGTAAAAAACAAGGACATCTTGAAGTTTGCATGCAAATGGATGGAAATAGAAAATGCTATCCTGAGTGAGGTAACCCAAACCCAGAAAGATGATTATGGTATGTACTCACTCATTAGTGGACCCTAGCTATAAAATAAAGGTCACCAAGCACTTAGCTTGCAAGCCCAGAGAAGCTGAATACCTAGGTGAACCCGAAGAAAGCATACACAGAACCTCCTGGAAGTTGGAAGCAAACAGGATCATCAAGCAAAAGTTGGAAGCCAGGGGCGGGGATAGAGGTGGGAGAAATTTCATCCGATGGATGGAGATAGAGACAGAGACCCACATTCACATCAGAGCAATGGATTGAGCCCCCAAAAGTCCAATTTTCAATCTCCATGTTTTTATAGCTCCTTTATATTTTCTTGCTGTTTATTTCTACTTTTATTCCATTGTTATCTTTTCCTATGCATACACATGGCAGAACATTTATTCAGCCATAAATGAAAGAATTTATGTCACTTTTGCAAAATGAATGGAGGTCATCATATTAACATAAATAAGCCAACTACGGTCAGTTAATGGACTCTGTATTTCCTTTCATATGTGGGACTTAACTAAAAAAAAGTAAAGGTGATCCATCTGAAAGTCAAAGAGGGATTACTGAGATGAGTGACAGGGACAAAAGAGGTTAGTAGAAAGGATGGATATGACAAAGCACATTACACATGTGTTTGGAAATTTCATAGCAAAACCCGTTAATGCTTGTTATAATAAAAGAGATGGTTCTTCAATGGACGTGTAAGCAGAATATGGGAATGCAGTGTTCGTTACTGTGGCAGTTAGTAAATGTTCTGTGGTGGACATTGTTTTTGTGGGGAAATAGACCCTGGCATGTGTAACACAAAGGCCTGCTTGTTGGGGTTTCTGTCCTGCCCAGTTCCCACAGCCGGCAAGTCCCAAAGAAAATCACACAGAGAGTCTATATTAATGATAAATTGATTGGCCCATTAGCTCAGGCTTCGTATTAGCTCTTAGAAGTTATATTAACTCATTATTCTTATCTATGTTAGCCACATGGATCAGTACCTTTTTCAGCGGGGCAGGTCACATCCTGCTTCTTCCATGGCCTGAGCTTCCTTCTTCCCAAAATACTCCTGTTCTCATTACCCTGCCTCTACTTCCTGTCTGGTTGTGACACCTATACATCCTGCCTGGCTAATGGCCAATCAGTGTTCATTTAAAACATGATTGACAGAATACAGACAATTCTCCCACATCAGGCGTGTGCTGATGGAAAGGATGATCCTTGGACCCAGTGATCTCCCTGTGCTGCCTGTGTTGAAGGGGGCTGCTTGTTTGTTCCCACCTCCCAGAACCGAAATAATCACATGGAAACTGTATTATTTAAATCACTGCTTGACCCATTAGCTCTAACTTCTTATTGACTAACTCTTTTAATTTAACCCATCTCCATTAATCTGTGCATCACCACGAGGTCATGGCCTACCAGCAAAGTTTCAGCTTTTTTTCTCCGCTTCCCTTTTCTCAGCATTCTGTTTAGTTTCCCCCCTTAACTCTGTTCCCCTACAGCTCTGCTATAGGCCCAAAGTTCCTTTATTAACCAATGATATTCACAACATACAAAGGGGAATCCTACATCATGCCTGAGTGCTGGACTTACATGCATGTTCTGCCATTTGCAACTGAAATCACGAGCTCTTACAGGAGCCTTTTGGCCTTGTTTTTTTATAATTATATTTCTATGTTGAAATTGCTATATCTGTTGTCATGGAAATATATTAATCAGGTAAAAGGTGCAACTACCCTAATGCCATGAACATTAGAAGAGAAAGGTGAAAGTAACATACAGTAAACTAAAAGTTTAAAAATTAATAAAAGTAAAAAAGGATTAAAGACTTTTTAAAAAGGAAAAACATATTAGAAGAGAAAAAGAAAAAATAATTAAAAATTAAAAAGTTAAAATGTTAGAAGCTTGGATTAGAAGTGACTCCGGAGGTGGGGGTGGGGGAGGTTTTTAATACTCAGATCCACCAGGTCTGAACTGCCAGTGAGTTGTAGCTGAAGCCAGGTGTCCTTCCTCTGCTTCCACCCTAACAATTTAGGTCAGTATCCAGGCTGCTCCCTGGCTGCTTCCTGCCACACAGGTTAATTAGTGGTGACTCTGAAGGTTTTTTATATGTATATCAGAGGTGTGGCAAAAGTCTGTCTGCCAAAAGCCCTTATTGCATATGGAGCCTCCGCAGTACGTGGAATGACCAGGCAGTGCATGCTGCTGTCAGAGGCCCTCAGCCTGCCAGCCTGCAGGGCATGGCAAATACCCAAGCTGTGCTGTGTTTTTGGAATACTCCCTGACAGTGAAGAAAACAATCAGAACAGTGAATTCTGTGCATCAGAATTGACAGGCAGGGTCTTTGCTTTCAGACCCAGACCCTGGTGCATCTGGTTTCACTCCTCCTCACGGAATGGGACCATCTACCACCGGGTTCCCTCTCTCCTGCATACCACACCCCACCTGCCCCGCTTAAACCTCACAGTGGACTTGTCCTATCAACAACTGTATTGTTTGGTGGTGTCCCTCTTCGTCACTTCTTACATACGGTTCTTAAAACCCTGGGTTCTGATTATTCTCTGTTTTTGTTTTGTTATGACACCAAGAGCAGTTTATTTCCGAGGACTAGGACCTTTCTCAAACAATGGCTTCTAGTTGGAGCTCTGGAGTGTTTGCTGAGCTGAGCAGGAGGCATGATTTTCTGGTAGCAGGAGGTTTTTAGTATTTACTAGATACGGGTATTACATTAAACCAGACTCTACTGGATCACAGCTGCAGAAGCTTGAGTTTCTCCAGTAGTTAGGACTTCTGGTCTGCTGCTATTCCACTTGTTGCCTGGACCTTGGCATTTATTTACCTTATGATTGCAGCCGCGCAAGACGCTAGCAGAGGTTGAATTCCAGAACTGCTCTGTGCTTGTCTGAGGCCTTTCCACTTATGTTGTCAAGACGCTAGCAGAGGTTGAATTCCAGAACTGCTCTGTGCTTGTCTGAGGCCTTTCCACTTATGTTGTTTTGCTTTATCTTCACTTCCTGTTGGTTCCCAGCATTCTTCCTGGCTCGCTCGCTGTCATGGACTATCCCGGCTCATTTGTAGCACTGTTTCTCCTTACTCAGATGCAGGAAGGGAGCCCACTCCATTCTGCCGGGTTCTGCCTCTTAGGATTTCCTTTTGACTCCTCTTTATAGAAACATAGCGTCCTGTTATTAGCGTGTCTTCATGAAATGCTGCCCTAAGTAATTGCCATGACTAGATAAAAATGGTTCCGCCCCCTTTCAAAAGGAATTTTTATTTTTTCCTCCCACAAACAGAGATCGAGAGCAAACTGAACTTGATGGGACCAGTGCTCTGGCTGAGATGGACTCAGGACCAGTTCTTGCTAATCCTTTTCAGCCCATAGCAGCTGTTATCATTGAGGTATGCTCGGTGCTTGTCTGAGGTATTGTGAGACTGTGAGTTTTTATGTGTTAAATGAAACAGCATTTAGTAATGGTGGTTAGGTGTTAGGCTAACAGGCAGGGCAGTAGAGCATTTCTCCAGAGACAATTTCCAGTGGCATTGAAGGTGTGCCATGAGGTAGAGGGTAGCCACTTTGTTGGCTCATAGTTGACTTTGGAGCACAGTGATAGAACAAATGCTTGTCTAACACAATCACTTTTTAAAAATATGTTCAATATAGTGTAAATGTTATGTCCAAATCCGCTAAGTCCCCTCAAGGCCAACAAGGAAACTGAGTCCCATATGTAAAAGCAAAGAGCCTTTATTTTAATCAAGTTTGCAAACTCGGTCTCTCCACATGTCCAACGTATTAGAATAACTGGAGAGCCTGGAGCTCAATTAGAATAGGGTTTTATAGTAGTAAAGGTGGGGGTGAGGGGTCTCTGAGGTCTAGGGCCCATGATTGGCTAATATTTGTCTAGTGTCTAGTGTTGAGGTGTGCTGGCAGCTCTTGGAATGCCAGGCATTTCCTCTGACTGGTCTGCTCTTGGGCCTGGCAATCTGTGTGGTTCCTCGAGCAGCCAGGCCTTGTCTCAGGGTAAACTACTGAGATTCAGACCTCTTGTTAAATTTATTGATGGCCAGGGTCCCAGGTGATAATGTTTGGGAGTAAAGAACTTTCTTTGGGTAACCTGCCCAGATTTAGCTTATCATGCCTGTACCCCACAGTAAAAAGAGAAATATGGCTTCAAAATATACAGGAATAAAAGTAAAAGCTGAATATTTTATAGTTACTGTTTTTGATAAAAACTAGTTTGCCATATTAAATTTGATATTTTTTGTAGTGGATTGATATTATTTTCTTGTTGTGATAACAAAAAATATAATTTAATATTTATATTTTAAATTATATTATACACATGTATATTACACATTTACATAAATACTCAAGCTACAAATCATAAAGTAAAATTAATTTTATTGCATTTGAATTTAGAAGAATTGCTGTACAGAATTAAAACACCTAATAAAAACTAAAATATAAATAAATAAAATAACCCTGATGCTAAAAGAGACATACCAGATACATAGTCGTGTGACAATGGACTAATACTAAATTTACTAAAGACTAATAAAAAACCTGGACATTGGATTCCCAAAGGAGGGAGAGGGCATGGCCTTAAAGGTGTTTAATAATAATCTCCAGTAGTAACAAAATTATTGTCATGTCACACTCAAATCAGATTAAAGCAGTGCCAAGTTAACATTTGCTAGTTTAGCAGAGCTACAGACTTACAGCATTGGCAGTGACTCAGAGAGTGGTACAGCAGTTGCCTAGTACACAAAGCCCTGAACAATCCCCACTATCATCCATCCTCAGAATCACTTAGAAACAAATGTCATTCTCCCAACCCTGGCATATATAATTGATTGAAGTTTTCTGAAGGTAAGTTTTACTTTTATTTTAAAATGTACTGACCAGCTGATCCATAGCTGAACTGATAGGCGTGTAATTTAAAGCATTAAGGCAATTTCCTTCTTATAATAGTGAAAAATTACACATAACTTCATCTGTTAGAATGTCATTGATAAAATAAATACATTATGATACTGCCAAATTCTGCACGACTCCAAGGATTATCATATTCAGGGTGGTGAGGGAATGAAAAATTCCCTCAAACGCAGAGAAATATCTGAGCTAGGTGGAGAAGCCACAGCACATGGGAAGCTCAGTGCATTTATTATGTACAACTGAACAGGGAGGCAATGTCATTGCATAGAGCCGAACAAGGAGGCAGCATTGTTGCGTACTTCTGAACAAGGAAGCAGGTTAGCGACTTTCAATAGGCAGAGTCTCTGTAGCAGAGAAGTCTTCAAGTCACAAAAGGGTCAGGATCTGCCAGGAACATTTTCTGCACACACTGCCCACATTTGCATTTGGACTCCTAGGAGGCTTTACCATCCCTTTGAGCCTTAGCCTGGGGATGGGGAATGGAGTGGGGTGTTTCTTTGCCATTCCCATAGCCTGAGATATTACAGCCCTGACAACACTATGCCCAAGTCAACAACAGACATTCACTCCAGACTTCTCTCTCCCTACAATGCTACAGCCATTTAAAATTACTAATGTAATTGGAGAATTAGGGGGAGAGCTCATTACCTTATCCACAAGCCTGAAGACCTGGGTTCAGATCCATGAAGGAGTCAGATAAGAATACAACTGCTTGAAGAGATGAGAATGAAAACCCCGTGCAGATTGACTTTGTCAACCTGGATCAGACTTTGTTGGGGGTTCTGATGCCAGGTGGTTCGTTGTCAGCATATTTAAAATACAGTACAATATGGGGAAAAATTTCCAGGCAACGGTCAGTCCACCTCCAGGTGCACAATAAAGCTTAAGATGTGGCTACATAGAAACTCCTTTACAGAGTCAGTGTGACCATCAGAGTGGGTTCTCCAACCAAGAGACTAGAATTTAGTGTGGTCTCTGACTGAGAAAGCATAGAGGTCAACAGGATGTAAAGTACATGTGACATCTTCCCTAAGGATGGGTAAGAGTCTACGGAGGGAAGAGTCTGGGATAATCATTCTAGGGAATTTGGGTGAGGTCTGCCTCTATAGCTAAAGGTGAGTGAGGTCTGTTTCCATAGATAGCAAAAAGGTCACCCCGTTAATATCCACTCCCCGTCTTCTGGTTGGGGAAACAGGTACTTTATCTTATCTCCTCCACTGAGAAGCGGTCCCTGTGTGTTTAACGTTCCTGGTTTTCCTAGTGATCTGTGTGCGCAAGGATGTTTGTGCCCCAATACCTAGAACCCTGTAAAAACATGGGCATGGTGGAATGTGGCTGTAATACAAGGGCTTGGAGACACGGAAGGGGATCTCTGTAGCTTGTTAGCTAGCCTATCTAGCCAAATTTAGCTTCAGATTTACTGAGAGACCCTATCTTAAGCCATGTGTTCCCAGCCTCTGAACTCAACATACATCCACACTAACAAGTGTATATACATGCATGCATAGAATACATGCATACATTCATGCATACATATATTCATATATACTACAAACAAACAAAAATGTTCATTCAGTTGATGAAATTAATAGGATCTACCACATAATGTTTACTGCATTTGAGATGCTATTTTAAGTACTTTATGCATTCATTAATATGGAAGGAAACATTTTAAAAATAAAACCTTTAGTTCAGTTTTGTTTTATCAACAGGTAAGTAATACATGTATACAGAGAGAATAACATCCACGTCTGTTTATTGGTGGTGTGTGTCTATATGAGTGCAGGAAAGGCTGAGAAAACATTCGTGATTATAAACAGAACATTGGTCATCTCTAGATTATGAAACTACTGGCAATATTAATATTTTTAGACCTCTGTGGTGAATATTTAGCAGTTAGTGTGTTTTAATGCTATATTCGCAATTCATTGCACATCTCATGGTGATATCGATTCACCAAAGTGCTTACTGGATTTTTTTCCTTGAGATGATCTTAAATATCACCATTGTGATAAAGATAAATGTATTTCATTTTTGTTAGAATGAAAAAAAGCAAGAAAAAGAGAAAAAGAAGCAGACTACAGAGAAAGAGAATGAGGTTTGTCTCCCAGAACATAAAGTGGATCAGGAGCAAGTAGAGTCACAGAGCCAACCCAGTGGCTGCCACAAAAACAATGACAGTGGGTTGGTGGAGAGTTACAAAGAGGCCCTGTCACAGCAACTGGACCACGAAGATGAGCTAGACCAGCGATCATCAGAATCAGGTGCTAAATCGCATCATTTCATACCTGCCATATGGAAAGGAAACTTATACTTGATTTTATTTGTATCATGTTCACAGAAATAGTTCTGTAATGTAATACTTTTTATTTCTGTTTTGATCCTACATGAAGTAAGATGATTTAGATTACATTTGCTCACAAAATATTGTTTTCTAGACTTTTTTGTATTCCCTATAGCTTTGTAGGTTTCACAGATGTTGGATATTGTTTATGTTACAGATAATTTTCATTTTAGAATATGAATTGTTATATATCTGATATGATGCATGTATATTTAAATAGATGAAATAAATTTTAGTTCAGAATTTTTTAGGCAAGATACTTTTATAATTTTGTTCTAAGTTTGTTCAATATACTCTTTAATTTTGGTTTTATATTATTAAAATGTATGCATTAATATAGAGAGCATTAAACTGTTCATGTGTGTTTCTTTGAGAGTCTACATAGCTTCTGTTTTTGCTTTTTAAAGAATATTAGATTCTGATAGGTCTACCAATGTGATGTGTTTACAAATATTTACACTGGACACACATTGTTGAGGGATTATTTTAGCTAGTAATGTGTTTAGATTTGAGTGGACTCAGTCATATTTTAGATGGTTAATTTTGAAGTATGTTTTCTTAGAATCAATTATTCTATATATCTCTCTTGAGGAGTGTTACTATCTCTCCTCTTTTTGTACGCCTTTCTGAGTTTTATGGAAATTCCTACACTTAGACAATTATAGTTGTTTAAAACGACTTTGAGTTTGGAGGAAATACTAGTTAATTTTGGAAATGAAGACTTTTCTTAGAAATTGGATGTTGGTGTCTTATTCATTAATCGTATACTTTTTCTGTCAGCCTTCTAAAATGTATTCTTAGTGTATGTAAGTTCATACCTGGTTGTGGATAGTAATTCCCAAACTTGAGTGTAATCAGTTATTATGGTCATAATAACAATAATCTCATTTTAGTCTTTGTTTTTGCTTTGTAGAAGTTCACATTTTTATGAATTTAAGTTCTATGTCTATATTCTTATAGAGAACAGTAAAAAGAGAACTAAGAAACTAAGAATGAAAAGGAGTCATCGTGTGGAACCAGTCAATACAGATGAGTCTGTGCCTAAAAGTCCCACGCCACCCCCACCGCCCCCTCCTGGTGAGTAATTGATACTGACACTGGATATAGAAACACTGCTTTAAGTGCTGTAGGAAAAATGGAAAAAGAAATTGGTAGTTAGTGTTTTCATTATTTCATGAGAAAGAACCCTTTACTGTCTGTGTTATTCGGCATTTGTTAACATTTCTGTGTTGTTTTAAGAATTGTATGGTAAAATGTATTAATATAACTTTGTACAATAGTCTCTAGAATGTGATCAAATTATATTAGAAATAGCTATACCACAAATTGCTGAAGAGAATTGAAGTTTAATGGATTGGCAGCTAGAATGAGATTTCAAATGCTGAATCTTTTTATCCTAAAAGTTAATGTAACTTATAAATGCAACATGCATATCCACCTTCTAAGGTGTTGCAGGAGATAAAGGTAGCTGCAGGCTACAACTCTGCACTGAGCATAGTGGCCCACCACTTACAGTTGTTGGTAAATATGTGTGACTGAAATAAATACATACATTCATGTAGCCTTTGTGCCAAAGCTTTAAGTGGTGATTTTTTGATTATGAACTTTTATAAGATTCATTTCTAATCTTATTTTTTAACAAAGCAGTTCTCTTAGCCTGTGCTAGGCATTATAATGGTAGCCAATAGTTTTTCTGTGATGGTGAGAAGAGGTGTGAAGTTTTAATTAAAAGTGTGTTGAGAGCTAACTATAACTACATTAATATAATATAATTATAATATTCTAAAGCAAATGTTATCATCCTATAGTAACATGGTGAATGAAGCCACTTGAAAATGCACCTGTTCAGAATTGTGTGACTGTATATTCAAATTAATGTAGAATGTTAAGTACATTTCCTGTCAAGGAGGGATCCTCTGTAAGGACCTTAACAAGTATTCATTTAACAGAGCTTCTCAATGTTTTTCTTTTCCTGTAGTTGGCTGGGGAACCCCCAAAGTCACTAGACTTCCAAAACTTGAGCCTCTTGGTGAAACACGTCATAATGGTAATGCAAAAGGATCAGTTTTCAAGTATCATCTCTGCATGATCCATCCACTTTTCTTTATCTTATAACTTCACACTTTTAGTATTTTATTTTTGGTAGCTCTCAGATCCACTACCATCCTTTTTATTATACTTTTAACATTCATTTTTCTTTTCTAATTTTTAAATGCACCTTACTATCATATAATTTGAGTTTTTAATCTTAATCTAAATACATGAAGATTCATTCTTGTGTTTATTCATGATAAACCTAAGAGAAACAATTATAAGATGGGAAAGCTTTCCAACAGCTGACTTCTGAGCTACTGCAGTTTTATGTACTATGCTAGAAAACTGTCATGCCTGCCTGTGCTCAGTGCACTGTGTGATCATGAACATAATTGCTTAATCCAGTTACTAAACATTAAAAGAAGTCAAGATCAGCACACTGTATAAAATGAGAGATCAGATTAGTAAACCAAATAAAGAAAGGTTTTTGAAGCCTTTATTGAATCAAGAAAACAATTTTCCTTTTGAAATGGGCATAACTGTAATCCTCGCAGTGCAAGAAATAAAGCCTAAGGAAAGATAGTTAGAACTCACAGGCCTAGGCTTTCACATTGAATCTAGGATGCAAAAGAGCAAGTCTAACTGTAGCTCCATAACTTGTTCATGAAGAGCATCCAATACACTTTTTGTGTTTCCTAAGAGGATTACTTGGTAGAAAAAGACATTGAATCTTTAGAAAAAGCGTTACCATAAACTCTACCTTTGTCAAACTGAACTGATACTATTCAAAAGTAGTCAGGCCTGCTTCTTGCTTTCATTTTCAGAATACTGTACATCTCCCTACTGGTTTCTACATAATCATTAGTGAAAATTTAAGAAATTATATTTATAAATAAGTGAGTTTACTCTTATATTCCCTGATAGGGTAGTTCCAGTAGAATTACACATTTCTACTTTATTTACTGATTTTTGCATTGTAATATTTTAATTGATAATAGGTTTAATCCTGTTTTATTACATAACCTGACTTTATTCATATTAGAGTACATTATCAATTTAACTATTCAGTATTAGAAAATAGTGTTAGTTTGTCCATTTATATTTATACGTATACATAGACAATTTCTCACAAGAGCAGAGAGCTTGCAGTGGCACCTTGATGACATGCCACCATACAGAAGCATAGAGGGCTCTATCTAGAACCAGAACATTGGTGGCCTTTGCAGGCTGCCCCTAGTGACCTGCTCCATCTCCTGATGGTGCTAAACAGTACCACTAGCATGGGTCCAAGTACTCACACACATGCTCATGTAGGAAGCGTTTAGAATCAAAATGTAGCCTGCTGCTTCTGGACCCTGTCCACCTCATAGTGCAGTCTAATTTGAACAGCCTCCGTCGTTTTACCAATCCCAAAACTTCAGAATTCCAGAGTTCAGTGTTTCTTCTGAATGACAGTCTCTTAGTTGTAAACACTCTAAAATAAAACAAAAAGTTACTGACTTCCACTATATAATGGCAGAGAATAAACATTCTCTTCCCAGAAGAGAGGAACAGAATAGCGAGGAAGGATGGCTCTGAAGCAAGACCAAAACCTTGTAGGGCAAATATTAAATCCCGCTGTTACATGTACAGCACATAAGACCCATGGTGGTATATCAGTTCCAAT
The DNA here is from genome assembly GCA_004026605.1 of Ondatra zibethicus. NCBI lineage: Eukaryota > Metazoa > Chordata > Mammalia > Rodentia > Cricetidae > Ondatra > Ondatra zibethicus. The sequence goes on along the minus strand of PVIU01006261.1, from coordinate 92,817 downwards.
GGTCTTGTTCTGTCCTTCACCCAGGCTTTGTCAATTGCATCACACATGGCCTTTCTCTTAAGGTAGCTTCCTAGTACCTACAGTTCTCCATGGCAGACATCCCATGTTGTGTTGACCCCAGTGTAGCAGCTTAGGTCTCATCTTCACAACTTCATGGTTCCCATTGCCAGAGACTTTTCTCAGAGAATCTGCTATTGCTAAGCATGCCCTTGCCTTAGGCTGTCCTCTGCACCTCTTCAGCTGCTTCCACAGTCCTGTAACTCTTCCATTCCTTATGCCTGCAAACCATCACCACAGGGACAGTGGAAAGTTCTGCTACCAACTGAAGATAGAACTAAGTGTCTCTTCATGGCTACAAAATATTTCTCTAGGTGGCCTTTTCCTAGTAGGTCATCTGTTGCCAGGAGTTTCTGTCCCTCCCGATCCCCCAGCTGTTCATCCCAAAGAAACACACAGAGGCCTACATTAATTATAAACTGGTTGGCCTATTAATTAGCTCAGGCTTCTTATTAACTCTTACAACTTATTAGCCCATAATTCTTGGCTGTGCTAGCCACGTGGCTTGGTACCTCTATCAGTGATACGTTCTCATCTTGCTTGCTCTGTGTCTGGGTGAGGACTGCAGACTGACTCTTTTCTCTTCCCAGAATCTTCCAGTTCTTGTCTCCCCAACTCTACTTCCTGCCTGGCTACTGGCCAATCAGTGTTTTATTAAAATAATACAAGTGACAGGATAAAAGACCATTGTCCCACAGCAGCCCCCTTTTTCAAAACAAGAACTCAGAATCTAATATCCTTTGTTTTGCTTTTTGTACAGACCATTAGCCATAACATCTTATAACCAACACTCTAAACAAATATAAATAACCATAATCCATTTTTTTTTGAAAATGTGGGTGTAGTTTTCCAGACTACTTCCTGCTGATTGGGGGTGATGATAATCTTATGGGGACCTAAAGAAATTTTAGAATTCTGATAAAGTCCTGACTGGAGTATTCTGTGAGGCTTGATCATCTCAGCCAGCAGTCTTGAAACTGTTCTGCATGTAGAACTCAGACATCTGGGCCATCTGCTCCTATCGAAGATTTCTCGGGGGGGGGGGTCTTCCTTGATCAAACCTGATTTTTCTTAGCCTGGAATTAATCCACAGCTTCTCATTTCCTGTGGAAACAAAAGCAAAACCTCTTCTCCAAAGTAACATATCTTTTGACTTCAATTTTGAAGTCAAGGCATTTTCAAAATACCTATCTTGGAATAATTCAGCAGCATTTATAATCAAATCTCTTTTAGCAGCTGTTGCTCCTTCCTCATCAGTCATGCAATTCAAAGACAGCATAATAATATACAGTATCCAGACTCTCTGTGTATTTTCCATCTTTACGTGGCTTTGTTTTAAACTCTATTTTTTTTTATTTTTCATTTTAATTTTTGTTTTTTTTTGTTTTTGTTTTTTTTTTGAGAATGGGTTTCTTTGTGTATCTTTGGCTGCCCTGGAACTCACTCTGTAGACCAGGATGTCCTTGAACAGATCCTCCTGCCTCTGCCTCCCAATTGCTGGGATTCACCTTCTCTGTTCTCTCTTTGTAAATGAAAGTCTTTCAAGTGAGTTTGTACTTTTACATTGTAGGCCCTTCTCTGGAGCTATAGCCTCCTATTTACCTACCCTTTCTGTTGTTGTAGTGCAGTGTTTGAAGTATGTAGCTTCTCTTTCCTGATGCTAATCTCTTTAGTAACCAGGCCTACAGTGTCTGCACTTGCTTTGTGATAAATGTGCTCTTTCCCTTTTCTAGGCCCAGCTGCTGCTTCTCTTTCTTTTCCACCCTTTGTTCTCTGTTCTTAGTATGTAGCTGAAAGCATCTAACAATAACCATGCCATAGCCTGAATGTTAAACACCAAAAAAAAAAATGGTCTACTACTTTTGAATTCAGAATGACTATGATGTGGCTAGCTAGATTTTTTGTGTAATGGCCACTTACCCAACCCCAGTAGAGTCTTTGTTTCCATCTGTACCCTCGTGCTGGTGACCTTCACTGCATGCATCTCTGTTGGCCTTATCTTCTAGATGTGTAGCAGAATATCCATTGATTTTTCATATATAACATTCTAGGGCTTCTCTAGCCAATAGCTCTATACTCTCCTATATTCATCCTGAAAACTAACTAAAAGTCTAGGAACTGCTAATAATATTCATCACAGCAAGTACTTCATCCCTCTCTTACTAATTTTCTGTAGGTTCCACAACCTTCAAAATGGCAGCACCACGAGTTCGGTACTATTGTGTTGAAACGCATGAGCTGGGAAGGGGGAAGGGATCATTTCAGACCCAAACAGCAACAGTGTGTATTCATTTATTTGATACCAGCTAAATATTTGTGATATCAAGATGAATAAGACATGCATTTTTCCTGATTTACTAGTAGTCCTCCAAATTTCTGTAGTCCTCCAAGTACTTATCTGAAACAATAAGTTCTTTAGTGGAAAATTGGAGTACTTTTCAGAAACTCCATGGGAAGATGTAAAAAGAGACATAAAAACTATGGGTTCAAATAAGAAAAGCCAGGATAAACAGGATCCAAAAGTAAGCATGCCATTAATGCTAGCACCGTTGATTGCTGAGGCAAAGGCTTGGGAGTTCCAGGCCAGCCTAAGCTACATGAGAGCCTGTCTGAAAAAGAAAAACCAACAACAGCAACAAAAACAGAGATAGAAAAGAACAATGGTTTGTTTGAAAAATGGTTTGAATGCATGAAGTTATATAGTGGTTAAGAGAGAAAATTTAAAATTATAGAAAACATTGAAAATGGATTTCTGGCATTGGGCTAAATGGTGAAGGCCTTATATATTAAAATATAAAGGCTTACTACTAGTAATTTTTCAGGAGCTAATGGTCATTTATTGCATGGACATAGTGTTACTAGATTTAATGTTTAAGAAAACAATAAAAAATTACTTAGTGAGTATGAGTGTTTTACCTGTGTGTATGTCTGTGTGCCGTATGTTGGCCTGTACCTACAGAGGCCAGAAGACGGCATTAGATCCCCTGGATCAGAGTTACAGATGTATGTGAGCCATATTATGGTTGCTGAAATTGAACCCTGGTCCCCTGGAAGAGTAGCCTGTACTCTTAACCTCAGAGCCATCCCCCCAGACCCTCTTCTTATTACTAATTTTGAACCCATTTCTTTCCAATTGTATATAGTTATATGTGGTCCAAAGTCTGGTGATTAATATGCAGTGACTTATAATGAGCTAGTGGATAATTAAAAAAACTGCTGTACGTAGCTTGTGATTTAAACTTCACTGACTTGACAAAAATTGCCATTATCAGATTGAAAGCAGCTTAAGGAGGTTCTTACTTTGATTACAGGCATTTTCTTTGGTAATAGCATGTTTCTATAATCTCTTTTATTGCCCACAAAGCTTTCTCTATGTAACAGGTAGGACAGAAGCATTCAAAGAGACATAAAATGAGAGTCCGTATTTATATTGTGAACATTCTCAATCTCTATTCCACATCATGAGAAATGAATCAGTTTCAGATAGTCAAAAATACCAGCTATACAAATTAAAGAATATTGTCAAAGCTTAAAATTATAAAGAAAGTTAAATATATTTGTATCTTTTAACTGCTCTCCAAATTTCATCTTAAAAATGTTTGATAATCACTATGAAAATGTTTAAAACATAAAAATTCTGTATCTTATAGGATGATTCAGTTTCCTGTAAGGAAGTGATACAGAACCTACTACAAAAATAGACTAATTTTTTTTGGAAGACAAAAAGGACATTCTACATACATACATTTGGTCTTTTAATAAAAATATTTTAAAATTCATTAGCATAATTGGATATATCTTATAATTTTATCATATAATAATAAGTAATAGGTACCTACCATTATGCTTGACAATTATAGTTCTTCCAAATTGCCTTGTAATATTGTTAGCCAAACTACTTTAAGCAAGAGCCAAAGCTTTTATTCCACTAAGCTGCAGAATCAAGACTTGAACTTAGGTCTGTCTGGTTTTGAAATCCATGCTTTAAGATTTTATGTTTATACTATTACTTTAATATTTCTTTCTTGGCAGCTTAGTTTTTGTTTTTTATTTACATTTGCTTTGAAAATATTTCCCCTTGTACATTTCCAATATATTTATTTTAAGAGCTTTTGTACACTTGTGCTTCTAAAATAATTTTAAGGTAATATACTAGAACATAATTTATGATGAATTAAATGTGACATTAGTTTTATAATCTAATTTGTGGCAAAGAAAGAAATAGAAACTTGAGTCAGTGAGTCAACTTAGCTGGTAAAGGTACTTTATGTTGCCATGCCTAAAGACCTGAATTTGATCCACAAGACCAACACAGTTGAAGAGAGAACCAACTCCCACACATTGTTCATATACAAACATCAGAATAAGTAAATGTAATATTTTTTAAAAGAATATAAATGAGCCAGGCAGGAGTAGCACATAGCCAGGATTACACAGTCAAACCCTACCTTGAAAAAACAAGCAAGCAAACAAACAAGTAAAGAGTATGATTTTTTTTATAAATGGAAAGGTTGCGGGCCTGGGAATATGGCTCAATAATAGTGGACTTACCTAGCATGCATGAGACTCTGGATTCAGTTACCAGTAATTCACATATTCAAAAAGAAAGACCATTTTGTATAATATAGTTAGCAAACCACACAATTGTAGTAGGATTAGGTAAGAGAGGTTAGTATGCTTCTCCTAAAATACCTAGACATAATGATCATTAGAAAGAAACATGGTGTATATAAATAGTGACTGACCATGGGCTTAGTAGCAGATGGCGTAGATTCTCAATATTTTGTATTTGTTTCCTAATATGAATGTGCAATTAAAAAAAACTTTAAGTATGTCTGTTTGGTACAACATTTTACCAGTCATTTAGAATTTACCCATGTTGTTGTTATGTTTTGAATTCATTCATATTTTCTTGGATTTTTGTTTGTTTCCGTTTTCTGTCTCCCCACTCCCCCCATCCACTCATTTGAGAATTGCCTGCATCTTAATCTTTTAAAGATGTTGGCTGGAAAAGAATAGCTGTGAAAAACTCGATTACCATACTGTTTTATGCCTTCCATTCCCTTCTTTATGTAGATTTCTATGGGAAGCCACTGCCACCCCTGGCTGTGCGACAGAGACCTAATGGTGATGCTCAGGACATGATCTCATAACCAAGTCAGATGGGTTGGTCTTTTTAATACCAACAAAGTGAACTGAGACCTTTCCCCAAACAGAACATCCATGAGGCCAGGGAGGAAAGAATACCCAAGAACTTCTGACCTGATCCTTTACATCTCCATGTTCTGTGGTTAAAGCAGAAAGGAAACAAAATGACCAGAGCATTTGGCCAAGTTAGCAAGATGTAGTATTGAGTTTTTGGTTTACACGTGCCTACTCTTGGACATTCTCCTGAAGGAAACCCTCCTCAGAAATGGAGCCAATGGACTCTACATACCTGATTATTTAATAGTCTGTATTTCTATGCATTAAACATGTTTTATAAGGTACATGTACATTAAAAGGGAATTCCTGGGAATTTATAATCTAAATTTTAACTATTTTTATATTTTTTTCTAAAGCTTTTGTTTGAATTTGCTATTGTATTGACTGTGCACTTTTCTATAGATGTGTTCACTAAACTGTCTGGGTAGAAAGTTGATTTACTTGACAGACATGAAGTGTGCAAGCAGGATATGCTTAACTGGCTTGATGTATGTTTTGTGATAACATTATTTTTAAAATGTACACCCTATTTTGACATAATTTTAAAATAGTTTTATTAAATAGTTGCTATTTTGAAAAGCAAGTTCTCAGACCTTGCTTGATTCTACCCAATTACGTGATTTAAAAGTAGTACCTGAGGAGAGAATTTTATTCTGTTGTCGTTGTTTGTTTTCTTTGGTGATGATCTCAATAAATGTTAAGACATGTGAAATACCTTTTCAGAAACATCCTAAATCTGTTTAAGTTAGTAAAAATGTGCCCTGTGAGGCATTATTCAAAGCCCTAAAAGACCCAACTGAAGGACCGGACACTTTCTGAGCTCAGGTGCCCTCTGCCATTACTTTGATCCAATAGGAGCTTCCCTGACCCCTTGGGTTGTATTCATTTTTCCATGCCTTGAACTTAAAGTAAGAAGACTGAAAAGGCCACTGCAGGTCTCGAGAGTTCAGCTTCACAGCAAACACAGTCATTTGAGTGAAAATGTTGGCTCAAATCCTTTTATAAAGAACAAATTCCAACATGACTTCTTTATTTCAAATGATAGCACTTGTTTTGCTCTTGAGTGCCATTCATAAGGCTATCTGTTCATCTGTCCTTTACCAAAACTTCTAGAGATATTGTTAGCAATAGATTCATAATGTAATATTCAATTGAAAGTATGCCTTTAAGTCAAGGTGAATATAAAGAACAAATCCACTATCACCTTGCTAAGATTGGTACCTTATACTGGCAATGACATATACTGGTTTCTCAATGTAAGTCCATCTAAGGTAGATAGACATGATTATTTGTCTTTTAAATGTTTACAGCGTATTATGTTCACATTGTAGCTCACAGGACCGGGATCAATCAGGCCACATTATTCTAGTTAGCATTGGTGGAGTTTCTGTGAGTTTCTGCACACTGACAAAAAAGCATTTTCATTTCTATGCAAAACCTATATGCAGAATTAGGAGGTAGCTCAAATATAAGGAGAATCACATGAACACAGGATGCTAAATCGGAACCTGATTTTAGAGGAACAAGTGCTCATCTTTTTGGTTCATTTTGTAATATTTAAATTCCCTTTTAAAACTAAACTCGCACTTTTGCTATCTTTTAACATTCATCTGCTTTGAGAATAAAGATTTTTTTAAAAAAATTCTTGCTTCCTACTAATGTTTACTGTAGAATACAGTAATTGCCGACTCTATTTCATAAAAATGATTTTGAAATTGAATGTAACATAAACTAGAATCGATGTTTTCTATAATAATATGTTTTCTTAAAGCAGTGTAAAAATCCTCTAAAAGATGTTTTGTAAATCCTTTCAGATTTTAACACTTCTATGCTTATTTTGTTATACATTTTCATTCTTATTCATCATGAATTATAACATTTCACAGAATAAAAAATAATTTACACTAGTATCCCATGTATCTTTTCCTTTCCTGATTTTGAATGATTTTCTTTAGTGAATCGATTTATTTTTTACATTATTACTGCGAAAAGAGTTAAATTGGTGGATTAAAGTAACTCTTCTTTTTTATATGAAAACTATATAAAGATGTTAGAAATAACGTTGTGATTTGTGTGTGTGTGTCTGTGTTACTGTCCCCAGTGTTTTGTTAACTCTACTTCCCAAAAGATATATTTTATCTTATTTAGAAGAAAATTCTATGTACACTTACTGGGTAATTCATATTTATATACCACACATATGGTATTGTATGTAATGAATGTGGGGTGTGGAACTGTACAGAATGCTAACTGAAATTTCATGAGATCTTATTTATGTTTTCCCCAATTTTCAATAATTTCTGTACTGAGGCAAACAAATTTATAAATTTTAATAGTTATTTAAGTGCTGTTTCTTTTTTAACTTTAAGGGTTTGTGTTTTGGTTGTTTGGTTGTTTGTTTCGTTCAGTTTTGGTTTTAGTTTTTTTAAGACGGGTTTCTATATGTAGTCCTGGGTGTCCTGGAACTCAGCTCTGTAGACCAGGCTGGCCTCAAACTTAACAGAAAATCCACCTTCTAAGTGCTGGGATTAAAGGCGTATGTCACCACCATGCGACTGAACTTTAATTTCATATATGTCTGGTGTTTTGCCTGTATTGTGTATGCCCCGTGTGTGTGTGTGTGTGTGAGCATCTATAACTGTAGCGTTCAGAAGAAGGTCTTGAATCTCTTGGAGCTGGAGTTATAGATGCTGGTGAGCTGTCATGTGAGCACTGGAACGCAAACCCAAGAACTCTTGAAGAGCAACCAATGCTCTTAACTGCCAGGCTGCTGCCATTTCTCCAGCCCCATGCCACGTTTCCTTCAAGCAGAAAATTAAAAACTATTTCAGTTAATCTTTATAATTTATTAAAACTTTGAATAGTCTCAAAAAGTTCACCTATAAAAAAAGCCATTGTACGTTTACTAAATGTTCTCTAACTGAAAACACTTTGGAATCTGGAGAGATGGCTAAAAGTAAGGGCATGGGCTGTTATGCTGCAGGGGCTGGAGGCGTTGAGGCAGGTTCTCTTTGTGTAACAGTCCTGACTGTCGTGAAACTCGCTCTGTAGACCAGATTGGCCTTGAACTCACAGAGATCCCCCCGCCTCTGCCTCCGGATTGCTAGGATTAGAGGTTGTGCCACCGCCACTGCCAGGTAGACGTGCTGTTCTTACATAAGACCTGTGTTCTCAGCGTCCACAGCAGGCAGTTCATCCCAGGCTGTAATTCCAACTCAAGCACACCTGAAGCCCTCTTTGATTTTCAGGCCTTTGCACTGTCATGCACACCCTACCCCAATCCATAATTAAAACTCTTCACAAATTATTTAATTTGGGGGTCCATGTATTGTGCCATCATACTCAAGGTATTCATTTTCTCCCATTCTAAAAAATGAAATCCATGCTTCTTGGTAAAAGTTTTCTAAAGTACAAACTGCTTCATAAATATAATTGTAACTTATAGGTCTTATTACCCCCTGACTTTTATTACCTGTTTTGTCTGAATAGAGGATACTTTATAAGTGATACTTTGCTGATACTCATTTATTGAGAAGTATATATCATCTGATCCAGAGAGTAAATTCAGACAATGCAGGTTTTAAAGTATGGCAGAGATAATGAAAATAGTAATAATCTTTCTGTTTTGTAGAAACAGAAGTGTAGAAACGTATTCCTTTCCAGAAACAAACAAACAAACAAAAAAAAAAAACAGTGGGAAAGGAGAAATGGTTTCCCTTTAATTGGTGGCTCAATTTTATAACTAAAAGGTAAATAGGATATAAGTCATCAGTTGTAAGTTCCATTTATATAGTGTTGAGGAAACAGAGTACAATACAGTGAATTAATCAGTGGTCCTCAACTTTTTTATTACATGTTTTATCAAAGACCATTTGAATATTATTCTTCACCTGTCGTTACTATTGGGGTGGGGTTAGCATGGCTAAGCACCACCATCTTAGTGGATTAAACAGTTGTTCTCTTTGATTTCCGAAGGCTGGAAGTTTAAGGTCGAAGTGAATGCAAGATTGACTTTTTCAAAGGCTTCTTAACTTAGTGCCAGGTTACTGTTTCTCTATTGTCCCCAGTGGGTCTCAATGTATCCCTTTCAAAAACTGTCACTTACCTGGAGTAGGACTCATCCTAACAACAGCATTTTAACCTGATCAACCCTTTTAAAGTCATTCCCAACCAAAGTAGGACACTGGGGATTAAAACTTCAACTGTGAACCAGGGCTAGTGGTGCAAGCCTTATATAATCCCAGGAGGCAGAGTCAGGTGTATTTCCTTTTCAAGACCAGCCTGATCTATTGAAATGAGTTCCATGACATCCAGGCTTACGAACCAAACACACAAAACAAAAACCAAACATCAATATGAAGGTGTTCGAACAAATCAGTCATACATACATTCATACTTACCTATACAACATACATTTTATGCCCCCCTACAAAAAAGTTTAACCAAAAAATCAAACAAACAAATAAAAAATCCTAAAATGGAATAAAAATAGAGGTCATTTTTAGTGGACTGTGTGTTTGGATTTCTACACAATACCTGGATTCCTAAAGTAATAGTCTCACCTGAACTGGAAGTCCATAACTGCCTGGACTGTGTTCTCTAACCTTGATTGCCGTTGGCTTCAAGGAACAAGGAGCTTACACAGTGTATGACTGGCCTTACTACCCAGTGGATCTTTACCTTTTTGGCACCATAAACAAGAAGTTTGAGACATGGTTTGTATAAATATGAAAATTCATAAAGTTGTTGGAAATAGGCTATAAAGCATATCCATAATCACTCCTTATGTCAAATGATTTAATGATAAAAATGCTTAGATTAAAAAGATCTTGCTTAGAGGTGTTATTAATCCTTTAATTTATTAATCATCCAAGTCTTTGAAACTATTATTGAAAAAAAAAACGAATGGGGCTGGGGTGTGGTTCATTTTAGCATTCACAACGCTATTAGTTCAGTGCCAGCAACCACATAAACGAAGCCTAAAAGCATACCACACATAGCCTCAGAACCTTCGAGGTGGAAGAAGGGGGATCAGTTCACTACCTGGTGACCTCAACGACAGTCTGAGCTACATGAGACACCACCTCAAAATAATATTAACGAGGAAACACTAAACTAAATTCTCATACGTAAGTATCGGTTCTGTTTCTTATCTCGTGTTTTCAGTAGCTCAAAACAAGTCTACTAATAGATTTGACGTTTCCAAGTTTACTATCCTAATATGAGGCTACCTATTTTCTAGGTCTACTTTGCAAATATAAAGCTAGTATATTAATTCAGTGGTTGAAACATTTTATAATGAACATAGAAAATATGCAGCTAAAAGGTAGATGAATTACTGTTCCCCAAATATACAACAGGTGGTATTCATTTAATTATTTGCATACCAAATATTGTATTTTATTTTGCACTGAATCGAAATTCTAACACGATACTTTAGATTTCTGAGAAACTTGCATAAATAAACATACTAAGCTTTTAATCACATTAGTGGTTAAGGATCATTTTCTTTGCAACAGGATTAAGAGGCCAGCACCTACCTATTGCATATACCTCTACTGACATTTTGAGCAGCCAGTGCTATCTCAAAATGATGATGCCTACTTATTGTAAGAGACCAAATCATCTCAGAGAAATTGCAGGTTTGTTACAAGGAAAATGCTAATGCTAATGCAATCAACATTGCTGCTTGTTGAATGTGCTGGCGGCTTGGTGGGTTCTTTGTGGAAAATAAATGGAAAAATAAAAAAATTAATAAGAAAAAATACATTTAATCAAGCATCAATGATATAATAGCCATTATATCAAGTCCAGCCACCTACCCTCAATAAGCCTATTTAAAAAATAAAAATGAAAGTGAGAAGCAGAAAAAAAACCCATTTATTGAACGTGACCACATTGGGAAAAGGAACAAAGAGATACACTAAACACTCCCCCATGTCGGTCTTTGGGGTCCTAACGAAACAACCGTGGTCCCTGGGACTAGGGGGCAATCATTATCTGGGTTTTAACCTCCTCTTGTTAGAAGATGGTCTGACATGTTACAACTGTTGTAAATCTCCTTCCACAAGACAAGTTCCCCTTTGGCTGGTCCCCTTCCCTTCTCTCCCATTTCTTTGGGGTCCATTGCTTCAACAGGCTGATACACCCAGACACAAATGTCTCATGCCTATCAGGCTGGTGATACTATCAGCCAGCCTTCGGCGGATGCTAGTAGTCTCTGGTGAGAGCTTTACTCGGTATTTCAGTGTAATATTTAACACTTCCCATTCTAAGGCTGCCTCATTTCAGGCGATCGCAAGGAAAAGCATAACGTAACCCTTTTAGCGCTTTCCTCAACGTGGAGCTCTGTCTTATAAATTACCATGCCTCTGGCTATAAAGCTCTGACAGCCTAATAATGATAAAGATGGTTTGTCGACTCCACGGGTACGGAAGCGAAGGGTAACTTTGGAAAGGAACACCCAGGCTCTCTGCTTAGCCCAGCGCAAATTAAACAGAGGTTCGGAGCAGGTCTCGCGGGACCTGTGCCTCCGGCGGGATTTGGGGCACCGAAAGTACAATCTCGCGAGAACGGAAATAGGCACTGTAAGGCAACCCGTGACCTCCCAGCAGAACCCGGAAGTGTGGCGTTTCTCTTTGTTCTTGGGTGAAGCCTGCGAAAGCTCGGTAGTTTGCGAGTTCAGGCGGGAGCATGCTGACTCGGGTGAGGCCCTCGGGCGCAGTGCCTGGGACTGAAGCCACGGAGAGCCGGGGCGGACCGGGATGGGGAGCCATGCCGAACGCGCTCCCTGGAGGCCGCGCCCGGGCTCGCGCCGGGATGCCAGTGCGGTTGGTTCTGCCAACTGGCTCGGCCCTCGGTGCGCTTGGTGGATAAGTTAAACAATTGCTGCGCGTTCCAGGAAGTTACGGCGACGTTTATTTCCATAAATAAACTTTATTTTGGTGTAATTTTACGTTTACGGAAACGGCAGCTGTGATTTATCTCTGCAGTGTTACTAAACACACACACGCGAACTTTTGAAACTTTCTTAACATAGATCCACCTTTAACCTGGGCCTTTCATTTGGGTAATTACCACTTTGAGAAATGCCATTTTCATAAGTAGGTAGACTGTCAATAATATAATTTTGTCACATGTTGCTCCCATGGCAGGAACTATTCTAAGTAGTTCTTTAAAAGCAGTAAGCCTCTCTCTTGGCATAGTAGCTGTTGGCAGTAGGTAACTGTTTCTGTGAGAGAGTTTTCTTCCCACCTATTTTTGTATTATTTTTTAAACGGACACGAAGTTGGGAGGGGTAGTTGGAAGAGTTGAAGTGTGTGGGTGTGCTTATTAATACATTGAATACGTAATGAAATGCTCAACGAATAAATACAGATGTAAACAAAAAAATTAAGATCGTGTTAATGTCAAATTTCAATAAATTGTTAATATCACAATGTGTCGTTCGCAATTTTCTCTTATCATCATAGCTGAAAGCAAAATCAGACGGGAAGCTTGCAAAACAGATATGCAGAGTTGTGTTGGACCAGTTTGACAAACAGTATTCCAAAGAACTTGGGGATTCCTGGAATACAGTAAGGTTAGTGTAATTCATTCATCTCTTGCTATTTTTGGCAGAATAGTGGGAGCTTGTGGTATACCTCTTTAGTGAGAGCAGCATCAAGCAGATAAAAATGTAGTATACGTTTTTTTTGGGAGGAAGGGTACTCCTGAGTTCAAGGCCAACCTGGTCTACAAGAGCTAGTTCCCTCGGACAGGCTCCAAAGCTACAGAGAAACCCTGTCTTGAAAAACAAAACAAAAACAAACAAAAAATACAGGTGAAGGAATCAACTAGCTGCTCTCTCCTGCTTGAACTGCGTACAGGCCACAAATGGGTTTCAAAAAATGGAGAAAGAAAGCAATAGTAAAAATGAGCACCCTCCTCTGAAACAATTGCTTTTCTCTGTAAAAATGGAACTGCATTGCATTTTAAAACGGTGTCATACCAAAAATCCTAACCTTGAAGAAATTTAACTCTCTGAAATTCAGAAAATAACAATTCTTTAAAGTCAGTGCTCCTTTATCTTAACTAAAGTCATACTTTATTTGGCAGTCATAGTCACCATTATGTCTGTATTTGGAACATATGGGCACATGGATAAGTCTAAATGTATTTCTTAAAAATAAGCATATAATGCAGAAAAGTCAGCAGTGGGCCCGTGTAATGCTATGGTTCAGTTGGTGGGGAGCGAAGGCTGGCGACCAGAAGGGGGACCCCATTGTAAGTTGTCCTCTGAGCTCCATGCTTGCTCATACTCTATGTCCCTGAAGTAAATTCAGTAATTTTTTTTAAGAGACAAAAACATTTGTGTTTGGTGAGTTTGTTATCTTGATCAGAATGATAGTGAATGGGGTTTTATATGGAGTGCCTGATATGTATATGTGATACTCCCTGGAATACAAAGAACGTTACACCCCTGTCTAGTTTACATGTAGTCTACTCATGGGAGAAGTAAATGAGAGGGTCATGGGGAACATTCCAGAAAAATGGAGTAAGAATGGCGTATTTTATTTATTTATATGTGTGGGTGCCCGTGAAGGCCACTGGTGACTTTGGAATTAACTTGGTAAAAGGAAATAGACTTAATGAATAGAGATTGCCCAATATTCTGCGCAGTAAAGAGAAAAAATGGTATGACTGCAGATAGTCCTCAACTTAGGTCAGACAGTAACTTCTCAGGATTGTTTTAGATTCTTAGATTAACTTAAGATTTCTTCTTTTCACAGAACAGCTTGAAGCATATTTCAAGACAAAGATTAAGTCTTATTAATATAGTTAATAAAATATGAAGTGAGTCAAAGATGATTTTAGGGTGTTATGATATTTAGGAAACAATATAATTGGAAATGCAACAATTATTTCAATAGTCCTGCATTTCATAGTGATCCTTCTATCAAAAATGCATAGTGAAGTATATAATGAATTCATGAAGTGTTTAGTAAGTAAGTATATTCACATGGACCACCTAAAGAACCACACACCCTGTGTGATTACTGTATGCAAACAATAGCCACTTATGTACTACTGGGAACAAACTTAAGGTTTGCTTAAGTTTTCTTCTGAGGCTATAGCATGGAGTTAAAGTAATTTCTCTACATTCATTCAGTTGGTTAGTAAGTAGAGGTGGGACTTTTGCCCAGTCTGTCTTAGTCTTGATTTCCCACTACTTACAGGGCTGTCTCCTACCGGGGATATAATTAGCATACTTGGGTGACTGAAAACAAAAAAATTGCGAGAAGTAGTTTGTCTAGAGACTTTTTAGTAACTTGGCTATTCATACCCTGTAATAAGTTGATTTTCTACTTCGTATACCCAGAAAGACTTATAAATTACTATTTGACCCTGAACAAAATGAGCAGTCAACCTCAAAGCCATTTAATTAGCTGAGCCTTCTGTTCCATCTCCCCTTTTGGTAGGATTTCATGGTAACTTAAGTTTTGCAGAAACATGTACTAAGTTTGCTGTAGGAAAATGAAAGCTTTCTTAGAAAGGCTGACCATGAAGGCAGCATAGGAAGAGAACTGAATGATATGTTTGTTTGATAACTGTCTGCAAACATAATGTCCTGTAAGGATTTTCCTTTCAGCATTGCCCTTCCTCTCTCTCATCTAGAAAGTGATTGATGTTTCTCAGATTTCTGTAGGAATGAGTTTTCATATTTCAGCTTTTGCTTCCAGCTTGTTGCTTTCAAGGAAGTGCCTTCCGAGCAGAGCTTTATTTAGCCTTTCGTCCACATGATGTTGTCCTATACTCTGCACTTCTTTTTCAGATTCAGTGCATTACCTCTGTTTTCCAGCAGTTACTCTGCCCTCCTGCTCAGCATACTCACATATGCGTTATTGTTCTCTTTAAACCTATGTTGCTTTGAGGATTGACTTACATTCCTCCTTTGGGGGCCTTACTGTCAATCTTGCATCCTTACTCCATTAGACTTTTAGTATCTTTGTAATAAAGAAGAAAGGTTACTGGGAAGTACATCTGGTGTTTTTTCCTGAGCTCCCGAGAGGTGATCTCTAAGCCCTTGATATATCCTGCTACTGCCCTGATAGGCATGAGATGTATTTCTGGGGCTTTGTGCCACACCTGCTAGTCTAAGCGTATGATTTACAGAGGGAGTTCTAGACCACAGGTAAAGGAACAACATCCAGGGAGGTTGGTGACTAATTAAAGTTTACTATAAGGACTGTCAGTTAGGTCTCCATGACAGAATCTGCAAAACAGCTGGGTACCTAAGTTTCTGTGAGTATCCTTGGTTGGCAATATTACCCCATATTGCTGCCAGGAAACACTAGACTTCTCTGAGCTGCTGGAGCGAACAGAGTCCCGTGAGTTGTCTCTTCCCATGATATATTTGAGCTTCAGTGCTTTTGCTGTAGTACTTAATGCTCAAGACTGCAAGTACAGCAGGTTTCATTGTGTTCTATGAATTTTTGACTCTGGGTGTGACCTCTGGGATCCCTGAAGCTGTAGTTGCTGTGGAAACTGCATAGTCAACTTCTGTATTTGTTGGTGGTTTACTGTAGCCTCCACTCTCATGGCAGTGTGTTCCAGGTGGTGCTCTCATCATTTTAAACTGACACCCGCCCTCTGAGGTACAGTTATTTCCACTCACCAGTAGTCAGACATACAGAGGTCAAATTGCTTGAGAAGGCACACATCCCATGTATTTGGAGAGGACTTGTAGATTATTCTTAACCACTCTGTCAAGCTGCTTCTCAGAGCTGCCGTGTTCCATCGTGTTACCTCACCCCCAGACCCTTTCTATGCCTTCACCATGTGCAGTGTGGCATCTGGACCAAAGTGATGGGAGCAAAGAGGCTCCTTTGTGCCTTTGGTACTAGATATGCTGTCCTCCTGTCAGGCATACCCTGCCTTCCTTCCATTAGTTAGGAGTGTGGATTCAAACCTCAGCATCTTGTAGCATATCACTTAGATGAGTTATTGAAAATCTCTGCTACACTGTCCTGATCTGTAAGACAAGCAAAATAGTATCTATTCCATAGTTATTATTATTATTATTCGTTTTTCGAGACAGGGTTTCTCTGTAGCTTTGGGAGCCTGTCCTCGAACTAGCTCTTGTAGACCAGGCTGGCCTCAAACTCACAGAGATCTGCCTGCCTCTGCCTCCGGAGTGCTGGGATTAAAGGAGTGTGCCACCACCACCTGGCTTATTCCATTGTTATTTAAAAGAGGAAATGAATTCTCAAAAATATATACACCATTGGTTCTGAATTTTCTGAATGCTGTGACTCCTTAATATAGTTCCTCATGTTGTGGTGACCTCCTCATCCCTAAAGTTATTTCTGTTGCTACTTCTACTGTCACGAATCATAGTGTAAGTATCTATGTTTTCCATGGTCTTAGGCAACCCCTGGGAAGCATTGCCAGGAAAAGGTGAGAAGCCTTTAGCCTCTTGTTAAAATCTCTGAAGAAATAAAAATAAAAATGAAATGCCTGGGGAACAACTTAAGTGTGTTTGCATGAGCCCTGTATTTCTGAGCCCAACCCTTAAAGTGAGCTAGTGAACACCCTCTAGTGGACAGTAAGAACATTAGTACTGTGTTCAAGTTCAGTTTTATTTATTGTCTTTTAAAGTCACTTTACATAAGATTTAAACACACAGAGTTTTATATTGTGACTATATAATAGCATATGGCCAAAGCATAGTGTTCATTTAGAGCATGAATGAATAAATCTTAGCAAGTAAACAATAATGACTTGGCATGTTGTGTAAGAATAAGAAACGTGAATCACAAAGACTTTCGTAGGCATAGACAGTCACAGCAAGTTTTAGCAGTCTCTAAGCCCCTTCAGAAGAGTGCCGACCCATCTACCTAAGCCGGTGCTTCCCAACTTGCCTTTCTCTGGTCCTCCTATAACCAGAAAAAACAAAAACTGCAACAAAGCAGAACCTACATTTATGCTGTATACACTTACAAAGAGAGCCATGCTTTCTTTATCCTGACTTCCATACAGTCAGGATTTTCTCTTTTTAGAAAATTATGTTTTAGATTTATTTAGTTTATGTGTATGAGTATTTTGCTTGCATGTGTGTATATGTGTACCATGTGAATGCTTAGTGTTTGAGGAAGTCAGAAGAGGTTATCAGATCACGGGAACTGGAGTTACAGGTGGTTGGGAGCCACCATGTGAATGCGAGGAAACAAACATGGGTCCTCTATAAGAACAACAAATGCTTAATCTCTAAGCCATTTATCCAACTTCTATAAAGCATTTCTCTAGGGCATCAAAATCCACATATGCTCAAAGCATGGGATGTCAACATTAGCACTTAGAAAGTAAATGGAAAATTGTTTGACAGCTCAGATGTTTTCCAGGGCTTGATTTCAATAAAACAAAGAAGCTGCAATTAACAGCTCATTAAAATATTTTTGGTAATGGATCAGTAGCAGTTTTGGAGACATAACTCAGAAGAATTCAAGGTGGGAAACTTGGCAATTGTATTTAATTTTACAAAACATCTAATTTTAACTGACTTAGGTAGGAATCTTTTCTGCTTTATAAAAGTTCAAAATAGGCATAAAATTGATCTTGAACCCTGGATCATTCTAGCAAAAAATAATAGTCATCTATAAATATGTGGAAACAAAAGCTTATTTGTTGACAGAGATTTCTGTCCTCCCTGGTAAGCAGCCATTCAGTCCCAAAGAAACACACAGAGGTCCACATTAATTATAAACTCTTTGGCCTAGTAGCTCAGGCTTTTCTTATTAACTAATTCTTACATCTTCCATTATCCCATTATTCTTGTCTACGATAGCCATGTGGCTTGGTACCTTATATTAGTGAGGCGTTCTCATCTTACTTGCTCTGTGTTTGGCTTCCTCTGTGTCTGGGTGATGACTGCAGACTGACCTTTCCTCTTCTCAGAATTCTCATGTTCTCATTGCCCCGCCTCTACTTTCTGCCTGGCTACTGGCCAATCAGAGTTTTATGAAAATACAAGTGACAGGGTACAGACCATTGTTCCACAGCATGTATTTCATTAAGATACCAGCTTCCTATCAGATTTTACTTATATTTAATAAATATCAAATTTTAAGCAAATTTGCACTGATTATTAACAATAAAAGCCAGAAATTACTATTTTTACACTTATATTTAAAACCACAGGAAAAGCAAACGTACTACATGCAAAGTGGTCATGTGAGTGGACATGCCACTGAAGTGTGGATAAAATTGTGAATAAAAATGGATTACAAGCTGAGCATGGTGGTGCATGCCTTTAATCCCAACACTCAGGAGACGGGCAGATGGATCTCTGTGAGTTTGAGTTCAGCCTGATCTACATAGTAAGTTTCCAGGACAGGCAGCAGGCCAGGGCAACACAGAGAAACCCTGTCTCAAAAAACCTAAAAACCTTAAGAAAAAATTAAGGATTTGAAGCATAAAAATATAATGGAAAAAGTTAAAGGAATAATGTATTTCTACTTATTGAAGAATTATTAATATGAGCTCTAAGTGAAGAGTGACAGGTGTCAAATATAATATAGTCATGTTTCAATGGATATTTGTTTATGTTTTGGTTTTTGAGGGTCTTGAATAATTATGCATAATAGGTTTCATTATGACAGTTCCATACATATACATAATATATTTTGATTAAATTCATACCCTCTGTTACCTTCTATTGTTCCCATTCCACTTGTGATAGTATTTTCTTCCCAACTACCCTCACTTCTACATTCATTTTTTTTTTTTAGTTTTTCAAGACAGGGTTTCTCTGTAGCTTTGGAGCCTGTCCTGGAACTAGCTCAAACTCACAGAGATCCACCTGCCTCTGCCTCCTGAGTGCTAGAATTAAAGGCATGTGCCACCACTGCCTGGCTCTACTTTCATGTCTTATATTTATGTTTGTGTGTGTGTGTGTGCAAGTGCCTGAGTGTGTGACCTAGTGAGTATCATTAGGGTTATCGGTTGGGACATGGGTTACAACTTGCAGAAGCTTCGGCAGCATACCAGTGGCTCCAGCAGTAAAGAAAATGTTTCTCTGTCTCTCACTAACCATTAGCTGTGTGTAAGTCTTCATGAGTTTCTTCCCCTTCCATACCAAGGTACTGACTGGTCCAATCTTGTGTAGATCTTATGCATGGAATCACTCAGCTGTGAGTCCAAGAATGCAATAGCCATCTCATGCCAGGAAGTCAGCAATCCACACCTATACCCATCTTTCTCTTTCTTCTTCTGCTTCTTCCAAAATATCCCTTGAAGACTATGATACAAATGTGTCATCTACAGCCGGACATTCAGCAGTCATTTATTCTTAGTACTTTGGCCAGGAACGAGTTTCTACATTCACTGTTGACCACTGAGAAAACTAAGCTCTGACCAAAGCTGGTAACAGCACTACTCTATGTATTCTGGGTGGGGGAGGTAGCTTGCTAAGTAGGCTTGACCTTAGCTCAGATCCACTGAGTGCTACTGCACACACCTATAATCTCAATAGTCCTAGAGCAAGATAGGAGGTGGAGGAAGAATTGCCTGAAAGCTGGCGGGCTGACTAGCCTGAGCTACTAAGTGCAGCAACAGTAACAAGGGAGACCCTGCCTCAGATAAGGTGGGAGGTGAGTGAGTGCTGACCCTAAGAAGTTGCCCTGTGACTCCACATGGGCACTGAGGTGTATATGCACCTGCACTTTTGCTTGTACACGCATGCGCACACACAAGTAAGTGAGTAAGTCACCAGTTGTCCTAAAACAAAACAAAAATAGCAGGCCCCTTCCTGCTGATTTGGTAACTCCAAACAGGATTAAGAGTCAAAGTAAATAAAATAGATGCACCGCCCATAGTAAGCATGAGGCAATGAAAGGCAAAAGCAGCCCACAACTCAGGTGTAATTGAAATTCACGTGGCATGCATGCATCCCAGGTGTTACATTTCAATCCAGCCATTACTCACATAAGCAACTTCAGAGGGAGTAGTAGCTGGAATTTATTTAATTGACCATGGTTAATGAGGCTCCCAAATAACTCAGCCAGAACGGTCAGCTAGGAAATTAAATGTTTCCTGCTGCACTGTCTGTTGGTTGATGGGAGCTTGGGATTGTTGGAAGACCTAATGGTGAACGGAATACAGATCTAGGAAGGTACAGCTGCTGACGGAAGCCTACATATCAGTCCTTGAGAGGTTTTCACATCCTTGGATCTGTATCATCTGAACCTTCCATTATTGGAGAGTTGGCCACAGTTAGCTTTTCAAATCCCTTATTCTTGTTGGAGGGGAGTTTAGTGCTTATTCCTTCAAATATGTTATTTTTGTGATATTGCTTTTCCCCAATATGTAGGGTCACTCCCTGCCTTTAAATTTGGTAACTAAGGAAAACCTTTTGTGCAAATACTGACAGATAAAAACAATTTTTCCTGGATTTTATTTTATTTAAAAGGTATTATTATTTTAATTTATGTGCATTTGTGTGAGCCTGCACATGTTTATCTGTACCATGTGTGTTCAGGAGCCTGCACGGCTAGATAAGGGCATTGTATCCCCAAGAATGGAGCTATAGACAGTTGTGAGTTTCCATGTGGGTGTTGAGAATCGAATGTGGATCTTCTCCAAGACCGGTAAGCACTTGTAACCATTAATAAGCCATCTCTCCATGCCCAACAAAACTACTCTGTGACAGATGTAAAGTTATGTAAATTCTAGGCAAGTTGCTTTTGGAGGGCAAGACTTCAGTGGGTATGGAAGTAAAGGAACGTAAAGCATTCCTCTGTGGTCTGCAGTTTAAAAAACCCCATAACAGTTGGTGTGTGTGTGTGCGTGAGTGTGTGTGCGTGTGTGTGTGATCTTTGTTTGGTGCATGCATGTGAGTATGTGGTTGCATATACCTGTGTGGGTGTGTGTATCTGAGCACATGGATGCAGAACTTCAAGTGTCTTCGTCTATTGCATTTTTCTCTAAAGCCTTCAATATAGTCTGTCACTGAACTTGAAGCTTGCCCTTGACTGGTAGGGAGCTCAACTGTCTGCCCTGTCATTGTTGGGGTTACAGGCACACAGTGCCAAGTTATAACACAGGTTATAGCCATGCCTGACTTTGTACCTAGCTGTGGGTATCCTCATGTTTGTAAAGGAAATTCTCTTACCCTCTACTTTCTTCCCAGTCTTTTTCCATTCCTAATACATTAATCAAAATTAATATTAAAGTAAACAGTGTATCACTTAATTAATTAATTTAATTTTTTTTTGTAAAGTCAGGGTGGCCACATCATGCATGACCTTATGAGGCAAAAGAAAAAGTTGGGAAGACCCATCCTGTATCAGTCAGTTTTTGGGTTGCTAGGACAGTAGCTATGGAAATGATGGAAAGTGGTAGGTTTATTTTGCTCATGCATTGAGAAGTGTTAGTTCATGATGGGTGGGGAGAGCCAAGTGGAAAAAGCCATTCACAGGGCCTGGATATAGGTAAAGGAATAGGAGGGGCTGAGGCAAAATTTACCTCCCCAGGCCCCACCCCAGTGATTCATATCTCCCAACCAAGCCCCACATACATCATCCCCAATTGTGGCATAATGTAGAAACCCAGCAGGGATTAATCTCTTAATTAGGTAAGCGCCTCATGAACTAATCTCCTCATAGACACATACAGAACAGTGCATCACTAAATATAGTTTTTTTTTCTCAACTTTGTAACACTGGCAGTCCAGATTAGCCATTACAGATCCTGTCTGAAAACTCTCAGGTGGATGGAGTATCATCCTAGAACCACATTCACCCTATTAATCGTACATGACTGCACTAGTTCGTGATACTGACACTCATTTATTGCTCTTTTTCTGCCATAGGAATGTTCTAGTATCTCCATCACTGTGGCAATATGCGATCCTTTTCAACCGATTCAATTATCCCTTTGAGCTGGAAAAGGACTTACATTTGAGGGGCTATCACACAATCCTTCCAGGGTCCTTGCCATATTATCCTAAATCAATGAAGTGTTACCTCAGCCGATCTCCAAATCGAATGCCTTCAGAGCGACATCAGACTGGAAGCTTGAAGAAGTACTACCTCCTCAATGCTGCCTCTCTTCTCCCGGTACTGGCTCTGGAGCTGAGTGACGGGGAGACCGTTCTGGACTTGTGTGCTGCTCCTGGAGGCAAATCAGTGGCTCTGCTGCAGTGTGCTTCCCCAGGTACTGTCTGTCACACCCCACAGTTGTCACATCTGAGGGTTTCAAACACTTTGGAAGTCAATGAAGAGAAATGTGAGCATGGGTGTAATGGATTAGTAAAAATTGCTGCAGGATCCCCAGTGGCAGGGAGCAGGCCATGTGGCAGCAGGCAGTGGGCAGGGGGTCCCAAGAGCAGCCAGTCCCAGGCAGGGACGGCGCACGGGACCATGCGGCAGGTCTCTGAAGGTAGCTGGTCCTAGGCAGCAAAGGCGAGCCAAGTGGTGGTGGTGGGTGAGAGACAGACGGAGGCACGCCATGTAGAGTGAGGTTGGATATTTATTAGGTGGGTTACGGAGGGGAAGGGAATAGGGGAGAAGAGCAGAGAGAGAGAGAAAGAGAAGAGAGAGAGAAGGGAGAGACAGAGGAGGAGGGGAAGTGGGGAGAGGCAGAAGCTGCTCATGGAAAAGAGAGAACTCAGGCTGGAAGCTGAAGATCATCTTGCCTCAGTGGATGGGGGAGGGAGTGGGCGTGGCTTGTCTCTTGAAGAGACAGATCATTACAATGGGTATGCAGGATTAGGAAGCCTGAATATGATTAGGACACTAGGAGTAAGAATGCAAAACATAGTTGAGGAATACTGGGGATGGCATTCAGATTGCCTCTCAGACTAAGGAAGTACTCTGCCACTGAGTTCATTATACTTGAGTGGTTGCCTGGACGCCATTGTCAGAGCTCTTTGTCAGGCACACAAAACTCCACTTAAAACCACTTTGTTGCATTATTTCTTGGACCATATGGTTCTAAAACAGTTCTGTTTAGTAGATGGATACTATGTAACACATAAAAATTTCAATTTTTGAATATTCTCCTTTGAAAAAGGAGTAAGAGGTAAAAATTAATTTGACATTTTTCTGGGTGCTAAGATAATGACCCTTGAGCACATAATCACAATAAAGGTATTTGAGGAAGTATTTTACACTCTCATTTTGCTTAGAGGTCTTTGAAATTAGTTGTTTTATTCTTTAAACACAGGCCAGTTTTTCATAATCACATATGGTGAGAAAGTATTAAACAATGGAGTAAGTTCCCAGGAAGGTCTCTATGGTGGAGAGCTATGGACAAAGACAGATACCCAAAGTCAACCTCTGCCCCCTCTACATGCTTGCTTAGCCACACATGTGTACACACACATGAACATGAATACACGCATGCATACATAAAATAAACCTATTTCATTGTAAATTACTTTCTTAATAATGTTAGTGATCATTTTGCTAAAGCTTTTAAAACCCTAGTTCATGTTTCTCTGAATGTTAGTGATTGCTAGATGAGGCATAGTCCAGTTCCAGTTCAATTTGGCTGTATTTTATGATCTTAGGTTTACTTACTGTTCACACAAATAAAAAACCCAGAAATACTGAGAGCCTCACTATACTGGTTACATTGGTTGCTTAAATTCCTTCTGAGTTATTGTTGCAAGCTACCAAGGGCAGTGGGCATTACTTTAATGATTGGCTAGGTGAGCATTCTTTAAAATGTTCTCAGCTTTTCAAAAGTAAATTTGAAGCCCAGTCACTTTCTTGCTTGCTTAGTTGTTAATACATCACTCGTTCAACAAAGAAGTCACTGTTGGTTCGTTTTTTTTTCTCAGATTTATTTAGCGTGTGGGGGGGGGAGGTGTATGAAAAAGTGCACACACACGTATCCAAAGAGGTAAGAAAAGAGCTTTGGATAGTCTGGAACTGGAGATGGAGGCAGCTGTGGGCTACCAGATGTGCACACTCAAACTCTGGTCCTCTAAAAGAGCAGCAAGAGCTCTGACAGCTGAGCCTTTTCTCCAGCCTCTTAGTGTTCTAAACTGTACTTCTTTACTGTACTGGAGGTTTCAAAACTCTAGCATATTTTCTTCAGATTATATATGACTGAGAAGCTTGCTATTATTTATAAAGTTGGTGAGTGGCCATGTGGAAGGAGATGCCTTTAGGAAGTGGATGATCTAAACAGTAATTTCTTCAGATCTTCCAAGCTTTCCTGTCTCTTAGAAAGGTATTATTTTCCCCCAGGACATGCATCTTCTAGTGTGTACTGCTAATTTATTTCTTCCTTTGGAAGCATATTCAAAATGTGAAGCCAGTTGTACTTGGATGTGGTACAGATATATTAATATTTAAAAGAAAAAATACACTATATGTTTTAGATTTCCGACAAAACTCTGCACCTGAAGCTTTATATGTTTTGGTATGAGAAATAAAAGTAAATAGTAAGGCTACATTATTATTTTTATAATTTGACTGTGCTTTTGTGAACTCATTTATTATAAGGAGTATTTGTTTTACACCCACTCTTTCTATGTTACTTGATGATGTTCTTAATCGACTCTTACAAGCTTATTAATTTTAGGTATAGAATATGTAATACTGTAGGAGATGGGAGAGAAATACCTGAGTCTAGTTCCATTTTAACAAGTTGCATTTTAATTTTAAACCACCTCATTAGTAGGTTATAGATACTTACACATTTGTAGTGATGAAGGTAATTGGCTCGGAAACCCAACGGTTATAAACTGATCACATTTAGGACTTTGAAGATAGGGCAAGTCTTCATCAAGGACAGTGAACTACCAGTAGTTTTCCAAATGAAGTAGTTTTTCATCAAATAGACTAATGATAATGGCTCCCTCCAAGGCACTGATGTCTTCATGGTGATGTTTAAAACCCAAATTAAGTTAGCCACACTATTCAAATGTGGAATGCAGAGGCAACACTAGTCAGTGCTTCATAAGCAAAACTTACGATGAAGGCCATGCTAAATGTGTGAATTATGCACTGAATTTCTTTACATTGGACATTATTTTAGGCAACGAGGCTGTGGCTTTGGATGACAGAAGGGTTTAGTGTAAAGAATTAGTCTGCTTGTCTCTCGGTTGATCCAGAAAGACGTGGTACTTCTTTCACCTGTACCACAGTGATGGACTGGCTTTTTAAAATTATTACTGTTGTCATTAGCACAGCTTTTGCAGTGTGCTGGTTTTTACTTTAAAAAGAGCAAACACCTAGGATCCTAAATAGTAAAATATGAACTGTTCACAAGGGATGATGCAGCTTAATGGAGTGGCATGGTCAAGCTTCTCCACGAGGACAGGAGTCCTTCTAGAGGGAAATTTTTCTTGCTGTCAGTGGTAAGGTTTAGACATCTTTTAACTTTTGCTGGTAGAAATATTAGAATGAACCCTTTGTTTAGTTGTATTTGCCCTTTTAGCTACTCCCTCATATCTGCTGGAATTTTTTCACATTTCTATTCTTTTTAGTATTGTTTCTTTATTCAGTCTTTGAGGGCTTAGTCATAATGTACCTCAAGGTGAATTTGGTTGCGTTGGATCCGATGTGACCATTGACATCCCTGCATCTGAATTTCTGTATCTTTGTCTAGATTTGGGGAGGGGTCTTTTGAAGTCTGCTCTACCTCACTGGCATATTCACTTCCTTCATGAACCCCTGCAACTCATGTGTTTGCTCTTTCCATGGTAACTCCAAATTCTCATAGGCTTTCTTCATCTCTTCCCTTTTCACTTACTTTTTTTCCTCCAACAGTATATTTCCAAGTACTCTGATTTCAAGGCAACTGAAATTTTGTTGTCATTGTTTGAGCTGCCTTCTGTTGCATTTAAATATTTGATATTTCTGAAAGTCGCTTTAATCTGTCATTTCTCTGAGTTTTCTGAAGCTTACCAAGTTTCCCTAAAAGTGATACTTTTAGCTCTTTCCATTAGCCAGGCACGGTTTGTTTTATGGTCAGTTTCTTACCTTATTTTATCCATCAGACTTGGTCATGATTCTGTGAATTCCAATGCTTGACTTATGACATAGGCCATGCATAAGCATTAGTTATTTCTCCCAGTCTTTATAATCTAGCTATGTTTGTGCCTGCTCTTTCAGAGTTCTAAGTGGTTTGTGTGAGTCTGTGGACCTTTCTGGTATTTCAGCACTAGATGGCACCCTGAGTTTAGGTTTATCACAATTCCACTGTCGGGTTTTTTTGTTGTTGTAGATGCTGGTTCAGCTCCCTGATTCCCCAAACCGTATTTTGTCACGTCTTCAGTAGGTATGTAATTCAGAATGAACTAGAGAAGTGCCTAAATGTAGTAGTTTGTCATTACAAACTTTACTCCAAAGCTGGGATAGCCTTAGCTGCAGTCACTGGCCTAAGGTCAGGCAATAGAGCTATATCTAGTTCTGTGCCACACTTATTTGGTGGATTAATATATACTCCCTTATATTTCCTTAAATAAATATCAACATTTATCTATCTATCTGTGCCCAGCTTTGAATTGCTTTCTTCTTTCTGCCTGTGTCTTCCCTCTCCCTGTGTCTTCTATTTGCAATCTGTTATATGAATCTGAATCTGAATCTGTGCTTGCCTGACTGCTGTCTTATCCTGTCTGTCTATCTACCTACCTACCTACTTACTTACCTATATTTCCATAGATTTGTATGATAAAGGACCCAGTGCCAGGCTGGTACAACTAACACCAGGCAGATCTTAGCAAGATCCTTTATCATCAGTTTATCACACTAGTAACAATCTCAAATGAATTTGCATTGTATTAAGGAAAAGAAATCATAATTCTGGCCTTGGAGTAGTTTTACCAAGAGCGAGCCCAGCTTTGAATTGCTTACTTCTCTCTGCCTGTGTCTTCCCTCTCTCTGTGTCTTCTATTTGCAATCTGTTATATGAATCTGAATCTGTGCTTGCCTGACTGCTGTCTTATCTTGTCTGTCCTTGTGTCTGTGTCTATGTCCATGGCTGTATCCCTAAGAAGAAACTTAGCTCTCTATTTATTTGAACAGCATAGAAAACATCACATGGGAAGGAATGAGGGATATAGAATTCTTTAACAGGTTTTTACAAGAGATGACACATTCCTGATTCCATCTGACCCCAACTAACTCAGATAACAAACAATGCTACAAGCATCATAGCAAACAAACCTATCGACCTATATCCACAGCACTTCCAATACTTGGAGTCTTGTTTCTCCCTCTGCTTCCCAAGGTTGGTGGAGGAGTGGTGGCAGCACCTGCCTGCCTAACTAAGGAGAACATACAGTCTTAGTCTGCAAGTAATAGCCCAGGTGTAAGCTATAAGATTAGTTGGCACAGGGTTCCATTGTGGCAGGTTATGCTACTGGGCTTCAAGTCAAAGTCTGGGCTTCATTCCTTTCCCCTCCCCCAAGTAAGAGGAGCCTCTCCAAAAAAAAAAAAAAAAAAAAAAAGAGCCTCTCATCACACTGCCTAGAACTGGAAGGGTACGGACAAGGACACCTCTTTATTTCTTCACTGCATTTCTTATTCTGTGCTAAGACCAGACACTGCCTCTTACCTGACTTCCCATGCCCTTAAACCAGTATCTCTGTGGGGAAGCTACCATTTCTTCAGCCACCATCTTGCTCTGAGTTTCTGTCCCATTTAATCATAACAACCATTGTGCAGGTATAATCCCCATCTTACTAATCACCACAAGGTAACAAAGGCTGTCACAGAATTAAATAACTGTCATAGGCTCTTAGCTCACAGTTTAAACCCATGTTTTCCTTACCGGTAGATTATATTCGTACCCATTTTATTTGACACTGTATTACTTTCCTTCATTTAAAATGAATGTGTTGTCCCAGCAAGGAACTTTACACACCTCTCAGAATATATTGCCTACTCTCCACAGCTGGTACTTCAGGGTGAAAATTATACGTGAGGTAATGGCTGTGCAGCATCTCTAGGAATCTATAAGTTTCACATAACAAATTAAACTTGATTGAATAAACATGAGAGCTTCTGGGAGGATGTGAGGCTTAACATGGCAAATATTTAATAAAGCATGTGGTTTTGTTTTTAAAGTTATCATAATGTTTACCTCTGAGCCATATCTCTATATAACTGCAAAGGATTGATTTTTCTGAAGTCTATTTGTTAAAAAGTAAAACTTTCCCAGTTCTCTTTCCTCGGACTACTTTGAAAGTTTTTAATCCTTTATATTTAGGTTATCTTCTTTGTAACGAATATGATAGTCTGAGAGTGAGATGGCTGAGACAGACGTTGGAATCTTTCATCCCACAGCCTTTGATAAATGTAATTAAAGTGTCTGAATTGGATGGCAGAGAAATGGGAGATGCCCAGCCTGAAACGTTTGACAAGGTACTTTTATTGTATTGTGAAAAGCTGACAGACTCCTAGTGATACGGTATTGTGTTGCTCTGTTGTTCTTCACCTTCTGCCTCCAGATGGTACACTTTCTCAGTGTTCTGGGAGATTTTGATAAACTGGATGTGGAGGCATTTTTCATTTGATGGTTAGTATGGTTCAGTGGAAACAGTGACATTGAGTTTGGAGATTATAGAATGTTTTCTGGTACCTCAGAGTTACTCTGGAAATGATCAGTTATCATCCGAACCAGTAAAATATTTGTACATTTTATTTTAATTCAGAATATTTTATATCAGAGTATGATAGATGAAGAAAAGCCATTTCAGTAAATTAAAATTGAATTTTTTTAATTCTTAAAAATAAACACTGGGCCCTGGATTCAGCCCCCAACAATGTATAATTTTACTAGGGTAAAAAAAGAAAAAGAAATAAAGAAATACTGTGAGTTCAGAAATACAGTTATGTTTTCTGAAGATGAGTCACTCTTGTAAGTTTCATTTGTAGTCATCAAGAATATTCAATTCAGCCTGGCGTAATGGTGCATGTCTTTACTCTCGGGACATGGAAAGTAGAGGCAGGTAGATCTCTGAGTTCGAGGCCAGCTTAGTCACAGAGTGAGTTCCAGGACAGCAAGGGCTACACAGAGAAACACTGTTTTGAAAACCCTAAACAAAAAAGAATAGTAAATTCAAATACTAGACATCAGTAGACACTTATTTCATTAATGCCCCCTCTCTCCATTGAAACAAACACTAACACTGCATAGGAAAATGTTTTGTGAACTATCAGAGGCAAGTACATCAAAGGACTTAGCATGTCATATGTTTGGATCCCTAAGGCAGTGGTTTTATTTACATGCTGTTTGTCATATTCCTCATCCTAAGTATGTCTACACTGTTTGTCTTTGTTTTCTCCAGGTGTTAGTTGATGCTCCATGTTCAAATGATCGAAGCTGGCTGTTCTCATCTGACTCTCAGAAGGCTGCCTATAGGATCCATCAAAGGAACAATTTGCCTGTCCTACAGGTAGAACTCTTAAGGTGAGGACTATCTATTCAAAAGCTTGTTTGTGTTCTTACTATAAACAGCAGCAGCCAAGCATGCCGGGCAGGCATATGGAAAGCTTTTTCCTTATAGGTGTTCTAATTAATTCCTCCAAAGGTTGCAAACAAAAAATTCCAGGCCATCTTTCTGCTGTGTTGCTTCCTCCGGTCAATGTGTTTTTCAAAACAACATCAGGGATTTTGCTCTAATTCAGTTGTTTTCTGGCGAGGTCTGTACCAAGCCAGGAGCCTATTACCCTGTTTTACTGGGGAAAGCAGTCTAGGGCCAGATTCCTATAGTGAACTTCTGAGGAAAATGGGAGCTGCCATGACATCTGTCTTCTGCATGTCTTTCTTAGTTTTCGAAACTGTGAGTAAGCAGTGAGGCTTCCTGAGAATTCTTCTTTTTTTTCCTCACGTGAAGTATCCTTTACTGGTTTTTATTTTTGCCATTGCCATTACCAGTTTCTTTGAGTTTTCCATTTTATTTAATGCCTTTCTTCTCAGTTCATCTCAATTTATTGTTTTCTGCTTGCTTTGTTTTTACAAACCTTTTCTTATTAAAGCTCTTAAATATCTAATTGTCAATTGACTATCTTTCAATCTTAATTTTACTCAATCTATTTTTAAAATAAATTTGACAGATTTTGAATTTTTATTTATTATAAGTATCTGGGTATGTACGTGTGTGTGCACGTGTGTGCGTGCATGCGTGTTTGTGTATGTTTGTGTGTGTGTATGCAGGCATGCACAACGTGGTGAATGGTGTATGTATGGATGCCACTGAACAACTTGCGGAAGTCAGTTCTTTCTTTCTTCCATAGATTCCAGGTATTGATTGCAAGTCACCTGCCCAGATTTGACAGGATTTTAAGATTCCTTCCTTTGTTTCTACTTTCTTTCCTTTCTCCTCTTAGTTTTCCTGTCACAGTATTCTGCTGTGTAACCCAGTCTGGCTCCAACACCTTTCAGCCCTCTTGCATCAGTATTTTTCAAGTGCTCAGATTATAGGCGTGAGCCACCATGGCCACCTAAAATGTATTTTTAAATATATTTATAATAACTGGAAATAATGATGTTTTAAAAACTTTCAAATGATGTAAACCTGTTGGCCACACACCCAGTCATATACTGTCTTTCTTTACAAAGCTAACTGTTGGACTTAAGTTTGGTTTATATGCCTATAAACTTTCTGCTTCAGTCTCTGTGTATGCAAGTAAGTATGGATAAAAAAATACCTTAAAAATAGTAGGTGTTATTATGCACGTATGTTCTTGTACTTTTCATTTGTGATATTTCAGACTATATAGATCTGCTTCTTCCTCAACATCTGTGAACTATTCAAGAGGAATAGCCTATTGTATCCTGTTTTCTTTCTCCTTCAACAACATTTTTGCATGCTGTCCTTTGTCTCAGTAGATGCACATAATAGCATTTTTCTTGATTATATTTGTATTTCCTTCCAGAATATATGGTACCAGCCCATAGTCTTGCACTTTCCTTTGTTGACTACTTGCTCTCTCTTAAAATATTCTCTGTTCTTGACGTTTGTGATTATGTTTTCTTGGTTTTCTCCTTACTCGTGGTTGTATCTCTATATTTTTTTAATTATTACTTAACTCATCTCAAAAAACTTTGTGTTTAAGTTGCTAGTATCATTTTTCTTTGTGATGGCTTCAAATGATGTAAAGTGCTGTATTTTAAATATATATCTAAATTGAGATTTCTCCCTGGCCTTGGACTTACGCACTCCTTAATGTACCATGGCTCTCTAGACAAATAAGTCTCAGTTAAGTTAAAATTCAGCAAGTTAAGTTAGTTAAGTTAAGGATTTATTAGGTCCACTGCCAAAATCAATAAAAAGTAAAAACAAAGCCTTATCAATCTGTCTGTTTTCTCTCTTAGTAAATGACATTCTGCAGTGTCTTTGCCTAAGTCAGAAAGCCATCCTCAACTACCCCCCTTTCTCCCATATCCAATCAATCACTAAGACATTTCTGTTGTAACTGTTACATATCTGTCAACTCCATCCAGTTCCCTCAATTCTTCACAGCCTAACCTAGATCCTCCCAGAATCTATCACTGAAATGACTTCAGCTGGCTTCTGACAGGCCTGCAGTGTTGAGCTCCACCACTTCGTTCTACACGCTGAAGCCAAAGCAGTCCATCTGAAATGTACATCTGAACCCTCATTATCCTGGCAGAGTTCTAGTGCTTCCTCCTTAGCAGGAAAATTTCCAGCTCATAACCTAATAGTCAAGGCCTCTCTTTCATTTGACTCACTCTTACTTCTTTAACCTTCACTGTCTTAAGACTCCACGTACGTGTATTTCAAGGGCGTGACACCTCATGTAGTCCCTTTAGATTTCAAGTCTGAGGCCAGTGCATTTCCTGTTTATTTTGCCTTAGAGTTCTAAATCATTCTAACTTTCCCTTCTGACTAACTGTTGATTCTTCAGAATCAGCTTTGCTAATCCTTTGTTGAAGCATTAATCAATGATTTTCTTATGACATCCTTACTTTTATTAAAAATGGTGAGCTGGACAATAGTGACCACATACTTTTAATCCCAACACTCAGGAGGAAGAGGCAGGTGAATCTCTGAGTTTGAGGCCAGCCTGATCCACAGAGTGAGTTTCAGGATAGCCATACCTACAAAGAGAAACCCTGTCTCAAACCAGACCCCCAAGAAAAAAAGAAAAAAATAGATGTGTGTGTGTGTGTTGTCTGCAGTCAGTCTCCACTAGACGTTTGCCTGTGTTATTTCTCTCAAGATGGTAAGCATCTTGGAGAATAGATGCTTATTCTTTACATAAAGTCCCAACCTCAGTTTTTCCTATCTCTACTCCACTCCCCCAACCCCTCCATACACACATCACCTCTCCCCCAGATCCTCTCCCCAGATCCATTTCTCTTGGGGGGGAAAAACAGGCCTCCCAGGAATATTAGCTGATAATAAATTACAATAGGGCCAGGCACAAACTCCTCATATCAAGGCTGGACAAGGCAACCAAGTAGGAGGAAAAGGGTCCTAAGCACAGGCAAGAACTTCAGAGACCTCCCCCCGCACACACACACTATTAGGTGTCCCACAAGAACACCAAGCCGTAATGTAATGTATATTCGGACGACCTAGCTTAGATCATACATGGCCTGTGATTATTACTCAGTCTCTGTGAGCACTTATAGCCCTGCTTGGTTGATTCTGTGGATCAGAGAGTAACTGTTATTCTCAATGTAGTGCCAAACAAATAAAGGAGCTCAGTAAATATTTGTTTAAAAACAATAAATCTCAAAGCCTGAATATTTGGAATACACAGTTATAATTATTCTGGTCAAAGTTACGCTGATCAAAATAATCTTATAATCATTATTGTGCTGCAAGGTAATTAGGCCTAACAGTAAAGCAATTTTCATAATACATTTTGATTATTTTAGCTTTTATATAGACAAAGCATGCTTTTGGTCTGACTTTATTTTTTCCATGTACTAAATTTTCTTTAAGATCCAGTAGCTTACTTCCACCTCTTAGGACATAAGAGCTGAAGCTTGTGTTAGTAGGCACTCCACTCCTCCATCTCCTTAACTCCCTGACAAAATGGTGTATCTTAAAGTAGGCTGACAGGGCACAAGACTGATAGTCAGGCACATTTGGTGTCAGTGTTCACGTCATCATATGATCCTGGGGAAGGCCATCTCTGCAGCTGTCATGTCCCCTCCTGTGAACAGTGAGCCTGCAAGCCTTGCCTCTGATGCCCAGGCTGCTCTGGAGGCAGAGTGACTAGGAGCAGCTGAAATTGTTATCTGGCCAAGTGATAATGATGAAAAGGGCAGAAAGTCAAATACATAAGCTGTAGACACATGGATAAAAAAGGTCCGATTTTCTGATACAGACAAGTCTTGGGGTTAAAAAGATAAAGCATACCAAACAATCTTTCCTTATCTCCCTGTCTTCATTTCAGAGAAGAAAAGGATTATGGTAATTTTTAAAATCAGAGATACCACTATCATTTACAAAGAAGTTTCTTTGGCCGGTGTTCTTAATTTTCCTTGCATACTTATTTTTTCAAGAAAAGGTATAACATTTTATTCTGTAATATGAGATAAATGGATTTATATGCAGTTTACAAGAGAGTAAATTTATGTGTGTAAGTTTAGCCAAACTGTAAAGAATTGATAGATCCTTGCAAAGAGCAGTTAGGAAAAAAGTAGACATATATTGCCTGCCCTAATACTAGGGACAAAAGATGGCACTAAAATCGGAGAGAAGCAATGGGTCCAGACCTTTGCCTCAGACTGTGTGTAACACGAAGGGCCTGCTTGTCGGGGTTTATGTCCTGCCCAGTCCTCCTAAGCCGTTTAGTCCCAGAGAAAATCACATAGAGAGTATACATTAGGTTATAAACTGATTGGCCCATTAGCTCAGGCTTCTTATTAGCTCTTGTAGCTTATATTAACCCATTATCCTTATCTATATTAGCCACATGGCTCAGTACCTTTTTCAGCAGAGCAGGTCACATCCTGCTTCTTTGGTGATCTGGGCAGGAGTGGGGAGGAATGGGCTTCCTCCTTCCCAGCATTCTTCTGGTCTTATCACCCCACCTCTCTTTCCTGTCTGGTTAATCCGCCTATACTTCCTGCCTGGCCAATCACCATTTATTTAAAACATGATTGACAGAATACAGAAAATTATCCCGCACCACTTCCCCCCCCTTTTTTTTTTTAAACAAAGAAAAATATCCATCCATTTTTTGGGAATGTGGGCGTAGTATTCCAGGCTACTTCCGGCTGGTTGGGGGGCACTGATAATCTTGTGGGGACCTAAAGAAAATTTAGAGTTATGATCAAGTCTTGACTAGAATATCCTGTGAGGCTTTATCATCTCAGGCAGCAGTCTTGAATCTGTTCTGGATATAGAACTCAGTCATCTGGGTCATCTGTTCCTACCAAAGATTTCTCAGGTGGTCTTCCTTGATCAAACCTGATTTTTCTTAACTCAGAATGAATCCACAGCCTCTTATTTCCTGTGGAAACAAAAGCAAAATCTCTTCTCCAAAGTAACATACCTTTCGACTTCAATTTTGAAGTCAAGGTATTTTCAAAATACCTATCTTGGATTAGTTCAGCAGCATTTATAAGCAAATATCTTTTAGCAGCTGCTTCTCCTTCCTCAGCATTCAAACAATTCAAAGAGAGCATAATAGCATACAGTATCAAGATTCTCTGTGTATTTTCCATCTTTATGCAGCTTTATTTTAACCTCTATTTCTTTTAATTTTACTTTTAACTTTTGTGTTTTTGAGACAGGTTCTCTGTGTATCTTTGTCCTGGAACTCCCTCTGTAGACCAGTCTATCCTTGAATTCACAGAGATCCGCCTGTCTCTGCCTTCCCAGTGCTAGGATTAAAGGTGTGTGCTACCACACCTTGAACTCACAGAGATCTGTCTGCCTCTGCCTCCCAAGCTTTGGGATTAAAGGTGTGTACTAGCACACCCAACTACTCTCTTTCTTTCTTTTTTATTTTAAGAGCTTTAACCTTTAGCCTGCATATATTTTTAACACACTGTAAACCATTTAGAGGTTTTCTTTACTGTATATCTCTCTTTACTATATATCTCTCTTTTTCTGACTACACGAGTCTTTAATTTACAAAGCAATATGGGTAGGATTAAAGCCGTGGCTTTGATGGCTGGATCCAGCCCATTTCTTAGCTTTCTGAGATTTCAGCCTCATGGCTGAGGTACCGGTCGGAGCCATGTTTATTGCCACAACTCTATGACGTTTCAAGGTCCCTGCCAGCAAACAAGCTGCAGCAGTGTGCTCACGAACCACAGTCAAATGATCCGTAGTCAGATCGCCTGCCTGAAGGAGTCATAGTTTTGCTCTGGCAGGATGGCCCAGAAAGCTGGCATTTTAAAACTGCACAGCTTTCTTCCCCGCTACAGCTGAAAACTGAAAAGCATGCTTTCAGCTTTTCATCAACACCGTTTAAGTGTTCGTGGCAGGACCTCTTAAAAGAGCTGCAGGGTTTTGCAGCTAAAGCTCAGTCAGGAAGCCTCTCTTAGATGAGAGCACTTGCTTGCCTCTAGCAAGCAAAGCAGACCTGAGAAATTGCTGCTACCAAGAAAACATGCTTTACTCTTTTCTTTCCCAAGCTTTCTCAGGCTTTCTATAGATACAGTTATCCACGTGGGTGCCATTCTGTAACATGAGGGCGGACTTGTTGGGGTTTATGTCCTTGCCCATTTCCCACAGCCATTTAACCCCAAAGAAATCACACAGAGAGGTCTATATTATGTTATAAACTGACTGGCCCATTAGCTCAGGCTTCTTATTAGCTCTTGTAGCTTATATTAACCCATTATTCTTATCTATGTTAGCCACATGGCTCAGTAACTTTTTCAGCAGGGAAGGTCACATCCTGCTTCTTCGGTGACCTGAGGAATGGGGAGGAATGGGCTTCCTCCTTCCCAGCATTCCTCTGTCTCATTGCCCTGCCTCTCTTTCCTTTCTGGTTCACCCACCTATACTTCCTACTTGGCCAATCAGTGTTTATTTAAAACATGATTGACAGAATACAGACAATTATACCGCAACTGTGAGTCCAGCACTTGTAGGGGCTGAAGCAGCAGAGGATCTCTAGTTCAGGCCATCCATGACCTTCCCAGATTTTTTTAATGATTCCTTCGATAGGTAATCTCCATAGGGTTTAAAATTTTAGCTTTTGAAAGTTAATGATCTATAGTCATATATTAATTGTGCACATTTTATGTGATACAGAACTGAAAAGTGGTGTTTGGTTTAGTGGAAGGTTTTTATGTTTATTTCTCAAGAACTTTTAGTATATGTGCAAGTTTTGTTTTTTGTTGGTAGGGGTGTTCTGTGGTGCTGAAGTTCATACCCAGAGCCTTGCACATGCTAGGCAAACACTCAACTGAACCGAACTCTGTTTTTTAGCACTTATAGTCTCCTACAAAATCATTAGGAAACAAATCTATGTATAGTATTATATGCAGTCATGACCATAGTAATTTAACCTACTGTTTTTTACTGTTGATGGCTAAAAGCACAAATAGCACAGTGATGACAGAGGACAGATCCCCAAAGCTTATGAGCTGATGGACTCTGGCTTACATGGCAATCTCTGCTGAGTCTTTCAAGGAAAAACATACACATTATATAAAATTCTATCACACAGTAGCCCCTAAGCCAGTCTGTATCAAACTGTAGGTCATGGTTCCCCTGGCAAACCGCTGTCTCCGGAACTATTTATGTTATGATTCATAGATAACAGTAGCAAAATTATAGTTATGAAGTATAACAATGAAAAGAATTTTATACTTGGGGTCACCACAGCATGAAGCAACTGTTAAAGGGTTGAAGAATTAAGAAGGTCGAAAACCACTGCCCTAGACTATTCTTAGAATACAAGACTGAAGAGCAAGAATTAAAGGAATAATTGAACATAACCCAATTTTATTCATAGAATGCTGTTTAAAGTATACCATTATTGTTGCTTCTCAAAATAATTTCTGAGCCACTCACCACTACTGTGTGCCGTGTGTGTGTGTGTGTGTGTGTGTGTGTGTGTGTGCGTGTGTGTATGTGTGTGTATTACACAGAGAACTCTGCCACTCCATTTACACGTCAGTATATTTAGAAGAATGCAGAGTGGAGAAATATGCCGAAAGTGATAAACACGGCATCTTTTTAGAAAGTGGCTTTGATATTTGTGCAGGGGAAGTTTACATGATTTGGGCTTGGAAAGTGCTAACTGAAGAGTATGATTTATCACAAAAATATAGGTATCTTATTGCAGTAATGTATCATGTCATCCATTTCCTGGAAGAAAATCAATCACATATAAAATACTGACCCCTTCTGGTTTTCTTTTCTCACTACTTGACAAGTAAAATTGAATTTGAGAACTCATTGAAAGAGGAAGTGTAGATTATTGGGTAATGTTTTGAAAATTTGTATAAATCATCCAGATAACAAGTCTTAAAAAGTGGTACACTGGCAGTAAGAATTGTGTTTTAAAAGAAGCAATAAAAAAATCACTAACATTTATTCTCTGATGCTCTTGAGCTGAGCTGAGAGACTCCTAGTAACTTGGAGAATGCGCCTTTATCATTTATCAACATGGTGACTGAAGAAGTCAGTCTGGATGTCCAAAGCATAATCATGGCTGCATGGTTACATTGGTATGGGAGGTATGTTTCACTGTTTCTGCCATGAAGTATTCTTTCTCCTGAGTACCTATCGGTCTGCCTGGCATGTTGTCATCACATGCTTAGTCATACATGTTTGGAATCCAGAAAACAGAAGCAAACTATTCCTGCAAATCATAGTGACACTGTTTCTCCCTCCTCCTGTTTTTTTATCCTCCCTTTTTGTTTTGTTTTTTGTTGTTGTTTTTTAAGTTAGCATTAGAAACCAGAGCTTCCAAGGTTAATCATCTGTAATTTGGCAAAATGAGCTTTGTTTTTTATGTTTTGGGTTTTTTTTTTTTTTGAGTTTATGTTTTTATGTTTTTATGTTATGTTTTTTGTTTTGTTTTGTTTTGTTTTTTGGTACTGAGGATCAGGCTCAGGGACCTCTGCCTGCTGGGTCCATGCACTCTTTCTGATCTCTATCCCTAGCTCTTACATTTGTCTTTTTCAATGAAAGTTGTCAGAATTTCTCCATTAAGTGTTATTATAGAAAGTAAGTTTAGGAGAAATCAAATCCTATAATTTGTGTTCACTCATAATTGAAACCTTCCTGTGGTTTTTGGTCAGTGTCTTTGGTACTATGAAATACAGTCTAAGTATAATAGAATTTTTTTCAGCATTTATTAATTTATTGAGCATTTTGTTAAATATATGATTTGTGTGGTACTTTGGCAACACTGTAAATAATAAAATATGTTGTTGCAATGTCCTTAGGAAAACATCAGAAGATGTAAAAAAGATTATACTAGAGAAAATAGCTAGAGGGCAGGTAACCCGAGAAAAGCAGTACCCAATACACACAAATAAATAAGTGTACTTTTAAAAAGAAAAATGGGGCTGTATTATCAGTATTTACTGTTAATTTATTCTTTTCCCCTTTTGTATATTTTGAGCCACATATGTGCGGTGGGGGCAGAGGACAAATCCTTTGGGTTCTGGAATTGAACTGAAGTTATTAGACTTGATGGCTAGTACCTTTACCTAGAGAGCCATCTTACTGTCCTAGCACTTGACTTAGTCTTTTGTCAAACTATTCGTTCTTGAGCCAGACTGTATACTACCTAATTTTTTTTTTCTTGCTATGGATCAAATCCAGGACATTGCCCATGCTAGGCAAGTGTTCTACTACTGGCCCTTACCATCAGGCCTCTACTTAAAAGTTTAACTGTACCTCTGACTAACATTTAATTTAAAACCCTACTATATAACTAAAAGTAACTCATAATTAGGAAATGGCTGAAATAATCTTTTTCAGTAATGTGATTTTATTTTATAAAAATACTGTGTTAATTGTTTGAAAATTGTTTGCATTTTGACCATATTCAACCCCAGTTCTCCCCCTTAACTCCTCCCACTCCCTTCCTCTCCTCCCTCCACCTAACAACTTCATGTCTTCTTTTTTCTTCAAAGACATAATGACTTCAGTTTGTGCTTTCCATTTGCATCTGGGCATGAGGCCATCCACTGGAGCTGGGTTGACCTACCAGGAGCCACAACCTTAGGAAAACTGAGGCTCTCCGCAGAAGCCTTTAACAGGCTGTAGCCCTACCCATGCCTCTTGAGAGTTGGCATAAATGTGCTCCACAGCACCAGGCTTTGAGTATTCTGTAGTGCTACTTGGTGCCGCATAATCTTCCTTGAAATTTCTCTCTATTGGGAAGAACTGTTCCTTCCCCTGACGGATTTGACTAGATCAGTGCTCTCTGCTAATCACAGGTCCCTGGAAAGCTTCTTCCTTCAGAGTCATGCTATGGCACTTGACCCCATTCTATCGTTCACTACAGGCACCTGAGTTTACCATGCTGTTGACCTAAATGGTTCACTAAAATGCCATCACTAAGCCTTACAGGCTTTTAATTATCTTATAATCTGGCCACTGCAGGAATCAAATGACTTCTTTCTTTAAGAGGAGGTCATTGTTTTTCTCTAAAGAATTATTCAGGTCAATGTGACTCTGCTCTGTAAAAACATAGGGATTCTACAACATTGATTCAGGGAACATCTATAAAGACATAGGGATTCTATTACATTGATTCAGGGAACATCTATAAAGATGTAGGGGTTCTCCAGCATTGATTCAGGGAACATCTATGAAAACATAAGGATTCTATAGCATTGATTCAGGAACCATCTATAAAGACAGGGTCCTAAAGTACTGATTCAGATAACATCTATAAAGACAGGGATTCTACAGCACCGATTCAAGGAATGTCTATAAAGACATAGGGACTCTACAGCTTTGATTCAGGAAACATCTATAAAGACAAGAGGTTCTAGAACACTGATCTGGGGAACATCTATAATGATATGGGGTTCTGGAGCCCTGGTTCATGGATCATCTTGAGGGAATATAGAAGATGATCGTTAGAGACCGTTAATCTGCACCCAAATAAATAAATAAAGATGTGATATCTTTAAGAAAAAGCATAGAATTTCATTTAAAAAAACCATTTCTTATTTTAAAATAAGATTTTAAATTGAAGACCATTTGTTGTTTAAAAATTAGTATTTCAAAATCATTGTTCTCTGTTGACTATTGCGTTTGTCATGAGCACAAATTGAATTGGTTCTGAAGGTTTTGTATTCTTTTGTTTTTAAGATTTTATACATGTTTGAGAAGTGCTTTGGTCAAACCCACACCTTAGTCTCTCCTGTCCAGCTCTTCCCAGAACTGTGCCCCCATCACGCACACACAGACACTAGTTCTGTTGATTTGCTTAAATAAATATTTTTCAAATTTTCTTTCTTTGTGTTAGTGAGATTACATTTTGTATATCAAAGACCCAATCTTGAAGCTGGGCAGGCAGAGATAGGCAGATCTCTGTGAGTTTGAGGCCAACCTGGTCTACAAAGCAAAATCCAGGAAAGCTAGGCCTGTTACACAGAGAAACCCTGTCTCGGAGAAAATTTAAAAAAAGACCTGATCTTAAAGTTAGGCAGATTTAATGGTATGTTACCACTCTTTGCTAATTTAGGCAGTATAATCTTAGGTTTAGTATATTTAATTTACAGAACTTTTAATACTTAACTCCTTCCTCATGCACATATTAATAAAATAATAAAGTAAATTAAATTACTGAAGTAATTAAAGTAAACATGCATTTGCAAAAGATACACGAAACTTGAGATCTTCAAGTGAAAATTGGTGCTAAGCATGTTAGAGCCTGTCCTTTGTAATCTGCTTCAGAAGTATCTGATGCCATTTCTTTGTTCTACTAGCACACTGGAAGAAATAGCCCTTCCTCAAGGTAAAAACTTCCTGCCAGAAGAGACATGGTTAATTATCAGTGTGGTTTTGTTTCTTATACTGACAAAAGTCTGGCCACTGGGCATGATGCCTCTGAAAATAGCAAGCTTGGTCATGTTTATTTATCTTGAATTCACAGAACTTCTTTGATAATAAACAGTTTGCTATCTAGAAATTTGATTACATACTGTGAGCACAGTGAAGGGTACCCTCAAGGCTTGTAAAATAATGCTTTTAAAACTGATGATAGCACTCGATAGCTATCAACTTAGAAATGTCTGTATTTTGATGTTTATAGTACCTGAGCCTTAATTTCAGATCTGCATTTACTTGATAGATTGCACATGGGCTCCAACTTTTCACCTGAATGTTTCTGTGGTCGTAGTGCATAATCACACAGGGATATTTGATTTGCTCCCTTGCCCAGACTGCTGTGTTCCCGCAGCAACAGTAAACTGATAGAGGAGGGAATGATGAGGAATGGGCAGCAGGGAAGAAAAGAAATGAGAGCCCCGGGAAAGGAACAGAAGCAGAAAAAAAGGAAAGGGATACTAGAAGCTGTGAGTGTACCATAGGAGAGACAGACCCTGGATGGAAAGGTAAAAGAAATGAACTGTCTTTCCCAACCGCCCCCGCCCCACGCCGCCCAGTCCCAGGGAGACAAAGGTTGGGTGGATGCACAGGAATTGGACATTTCGGTGGAGATTTGAAGAAGCCTTGAGAGTCAGTTCAAGGGTTCTTTTACAGTTTGACAAACTATTAAATAGCAATTAAATTGGTTCTGTTATTCCATCAAATTGGGCTACTATCTTCTTTTAAAAATAGATCCATTTTTAGATCAAATTGCTCTCCCCGCCATTTTTAAATGTATTCTGTTAAGATTTTTCTTTTCTTAATAAAAAGGCAAGATCTGAGATAGTTAGTATTTAAGATGACTTAATTGTAATTTTGATATCATATACCTCATTTTTAAAGCAATAACAATGTTCTTTTTATGGAGTCCAATTATTTACAAAAAGTTATCGAATAAGGGCTGGAGAGATGCCTCAGTGGTTATGCATGAGCACTGACTTTGAAGTGGTTCCTAGCACCCATGAATTATGGTTTCCAATTCCTAGTAAGCTCACCTCCAGAGGATCTAACAACCTCCTCTGGCCTCCACAGGTACTGCATTTACATGTACAAACCCACAAAAAGATACCCACTTAAACACATAATCAAAATAAAATCTTTGAATACAGTAACAATACCACTTTACCAGAAGTGAAGCCACGTTGCTTTAAGTACTAGCCCTCCCTTAACTGATTGTTTTCTTACTAAAGGACTTACTTGAAACTTACGTTGACGTGAACAAAATCTTTTTTCATTCATTGTTAGAAAAACCTTTTTCATCCACTTGTTAGGGAAAACTTGTATTTTTTTCCCCAAGTGAAACTTAGGCCTCTATTATATTCACCTCCTCTGCAGCATAAAAGTTAGAGGGTGCTTGAACTATTCTTTATTCAGAATGTTTGAATGTTTGCTTAAATTAAATGCATTCTTGTGTTCAATGTTAAATATTTTTTTCATGGCCTCCCTCTTAAGGTAACTTTCATTTATTCTGCTCTATTTTTAAATCACAAGTGCTTCATGCCTGTTATCCCAGTATTCAGGGGGTTTTCATGAATTCTATAGCAGCCTGGCCACATAACAAGTACCAGACCGCCACGGTTTCATAGCAAGACCCTATCTCAAACAGAAACAATAAATACTTGGGCACATGCAGCATGGTTATAACAAAGCCATTATTTAAAAAAAGCTGAAAATTTATTGCCTGGGGAAAATGTACTAGAGCATTTCATAGTGAGGTTTTCAGAGACTATGCATACTTTGCAGTGGGTTTTGACAGCTAAATCAGTATTCATCAACTCTAAAAAAGAAGCACAATTTTTGTGGGGGAAACTTACATAAGTCTTAAAACTAAGTGTAGCTTTAATTCCATGACTAGGTGTTTAATTTCACAGTGGTATCTGTCTGGCTGCCTGGGCGCAGATTTGGCTAGAGAGAATCTTCCTAATGCTGCAGGAATGTAGTCTGAGAATTAGATCTCATCCTGTTCTAAGAGTTGGTTATGTTGACTGGACTTGAGCTAAGCAGGCTGACTGCACACAAGATGGGAAGAGCCCACAAGAATGAAGAGGAATCGTCTCTATTATCTAAAGCTATGCATATTTCTTCTCACTCTTAAGCTCTAACTTTAATGGTGTTAGAGGTCTGTAAAGGAGCTGTTGGATTCCTCTGTTAACTAAGTGGTCCAGAATTAGAGAACTCACATTTTCAGAATTAGAAGTTGAAAAATACCCTGTGATTCCAAAGGAAGTATGCATAGCCACTCTTTTCTGCATAAAGGTTGAACCAATGGACCTGTAGTAGTTTGTATACTTTACAGAGTCATGCCAATTAGATAACTCTATCAAGAGACAGAAAATGTGAGTTAAAAAAAATTGTGATGGCATAGTGAAGGTCATTGGCTATATTAGCTAGGGTTCTTCAGAGAAACTGTATGAAATTAGTGAGGTTAGTAAGTCCATAATTTACAGGGTACACCAGTAGGCCGAAGACCTAGGGAAGAGCCCACACTGCTCTGCCAGTTCATCACAGCCTGCTACAGAGTTTCTTCTGTAAGTGAGGTCAATGTTTTGTTCAACTCAGTTTTTCAGCTAATTGTCCAAAGTCCCACCCATATTATGAAGTGCAGCCTGCTTTATTAGCCTCTCAATTCAAGTGCTAATTTCTTTAACCTCTCCACCTGCACAGATATGCTCAGAATACTATTTAACCAATGCTTGTGCACAGTGGTCCAATGAAGTTGAAAAACAGCACGAGTTATCATTCTAGCATTGTAACTTGTAGTGTTGTAGCGTGTTCCCTGTTACCTGCTTATTATAGCATTATTACATTTTAGATTCTGCTATAGCTACTTCAGCATGATGCCACCAGATTTAGTAATAGTGAAGGTATTTTTCTCCCCGATAAAACAGAGAAAAGATACTTTATGTAATAATGACTTAAATAAATAATAACATAACTAAACTTCCTAAAGTAGTACTGGCAATCAGTAGATCATCAGGTTCCATAGTCATGAGAGCCTGAACCCACCAGGGCAGTCAGTCTGGTTCTTACCATTTAATTAGAAT
The DNA here is from genome assembly GCA_004026605.1 of Ondatra zibethicus. Lineage (NCBI taxonomy): Eukaryota > Metazoa > Chordata > Mammalia > Rodentia > Cricetidae > Ondatra > Ondatra zibethicus. The sequence continues at coordinate 48,507 of PVIU01006261.1, read as the reverse complement.
TCAGCCTGTAGGAATGAGTAAACAAGCCTAACATACACTGAGGTTCTAGTGTCCTTGCCTCAGCCCTGCCAGAACTGGATTTCTTTGTGTTAAAATGCCTGAAGGCCTGTAGGTTTTCCTTTCCTTCCATGAGGACTTGGTGCAATGAAGTGAATGTGTGTGGCATCCTAGGTCTTGTTGCCCTAGATTCCATTCCTTATTTTAGCACTTTCAATTTTCACTTTAGGTAATTTAGAAGCAGCGGTAAAGCTTGTAGCGCTATTCTGATATTAGTTTAGGTTGGCTGTCTGTGCTCCCTTAATTAGCAGTGTAACTTAAGTGTTACTACGTAGACAGATCACACATCCTTTACACAGTTTAGCTTGTTATTGGAAGTTGGCAGTTGGGGTTTCAGCTACATGTTTCGGGGTTCTTGGCATCTTAAGAATGAAATGAACGTACATACAGACTACAGAATAGCAAAAATACTTTATTCACAAAAAGCAAAAGCACAGTTTGCTGTAAGAGAGCAGAGGAGCACTTGAACAGAGATTCTCCAAAGCCCTGATTGTTCTGGGGGGCTTCCTTTTATGGGGTTTAAGAATAGGCGAGTTTCGCTTGCCTGTTCCAAGGTCCTTTTATTCAAGTACATTATATGCTTGTTCTAAACAAAGAGTGAAATTGTCTTCATGGAGTGATACATGCCAACTGTGTAGTATCCTCTGGAAGGGTGTGTTGTATCTTTGCAGTTATCTGGGCAGTGGGATTGGGAGACTTCTACTTTTCATATAATCGTGATCTGTTTTATTTTCAGAACAAGTTGCCCTTGCGTAATAAAGTGCTATGATCCAGAATCTTTGAGCTGTTGCTTGACTATAAAAGATTACGATAATCTGTTACGGGATTGGCTTCTTATGTCTACTTTAAATATCTAAAATTATTAAACCTTTGATTTTTAAGAAGGATTTGTTTTTATGACTAAATATGTGTATCTCTATACTGCATGCACCTGAGAGATCATAGGAAGGCATGGGACACCCTCCAGTGAAATTGTAGATGGTGGGGTGCCCAATGTGAGTGCTTGGACTCAAACTCAATTCTTCAGCAAGCAACAAGTATTCTTAACCACTGAGTCCTCCATGTTGATTTTTTTGGAGCGCATTGTTAAAGTCTCTAAGGTGGATGAGCTTTCTAAGATTGTTAGTTAAAGTGATATGTGATTCTTATTTTATCATTTTCCTTTTACCCACATTTATATCCAATATTATGGTACAGTTGCCTTAATTTTACAGTGTTAGTAGAAAGACTTGAAAAAAGATGAGATATAAGCATTTTAGTTACAGTATTTTGAGTCATCACCTATATTTTTCAAGAGTAGAGTTATCTATGAATCCTCTACCTCCACATCAGAAATTGGATACGATGCAGGATCTGCATTTTAAAGTACATCACATTGTAGTGATGTCACAAACAGAAGTCGCTCACCTCCTGGCAGGCTTGAGGAATTGAGAGAGGAAAATGAAAAACATTTTCTTCTTTATTTTCTTCAGTCAAAAGATGGCACTGTTGCTGTGCTGGTAGGTTTTAGTTTTGTTTTGTTTTTCTTTTATAATGTGAGTTTGGTCCTTTTTAAGTTCAGAAAACCAGTTAAATGTACTGATCTAATTAACAGTGACCCTCCCCACTAAATGCCAGGTTTTGTAATCAGGCAGTAGAAAAATAGATGAGAGAGGTTAGGTCTTTTTTTGATAATTTTTTTGTTTGTTTTTGTTTTGTTTTTCGAGACAGGGTCTCTCTGTTTAACAGATCTGGTTGTCCTGCAACTCACTTCATAGACCAGGCTGGCCTCAAACTCAAAAAGGTGTGCACCACCACCACCCAGCTACATGTTAATGGTCTTAATAGTATTTCCACAAAGAACATTCTCTGAGACTGAGAGTTGCCATAGGGAAGACAGGACAGAGCACCCTGTGTCTGTGCTAAGTCCTGGCTGAGTTATCTACTCTTTCCCTTTGGATCCTAGATAGTATCAGGTTTCTAAGGCTATTTGCTTCTCTATTTCATTTTAGCTTTCCAAGCCATCAAACATGCTATTATGAAAGTACTGTGTTTTTCCTTAAAGGATTTAAACTTGGGTAGCCTCTTGCCTTTTCTTTTAGTTCTCTGCAGATCATGTGCTGGTAGTTGGAACTCTGTGAGCCTGTCTAGAGACCAAAGATGAGCTCTCTTGTGGTGAGAAGGAGCACAGTCTTACCCAGATTTTGAGCCAGCATCTTAAAGGGCTCTTGGTGGTTGAAGCTGCTCTTCTGTCAGTAGACCCATGAAAGATGATCAGCGTCAATGAAAAGCAGAGGATTTAGTGTTTGGAAAGATAAAAGGAATGCCTGGACAGTTGGCTTTAGTTAGTACCTATAAACAAAGAGCTGGGAGTTCTTGTTCATTTGTTTTTCTTTTTTTTTAATACAAACACAAATCAAAGCACTTTGACATCAAGGGGATGAAACTCTTTATGCCTTGCAAAAGCAAAGGAATCTAGTTTTTCCACTTCTCTTAGGATGAGAAAGCACTGGTGAGCACACAGTCTACTTAGTAGATCTGCCTGTGTGATGATTCTTTCATTTGCCCTTGTTATTGGGGATTGAACCAGGCCTCATACATGCTGGGCAATCGTCTGCCACTGAGCTATACCCATCAACCCTTTTTGATGCCTTAACATTTCAGTTGTCTGCTTGTACCAAGTATTGAATGAAATGTTCAATGGATAACTATGTGGCTATTTGTAGATATATTGCAGATCCTATTTTATATAACTTTTCAATGAAGCTTATTTGAACAGAAGACAGAAGTTCAAAGTCTGATCAGAACACTTGAGGTGTGGTGTTGGTATGTTCAGAACTCAGACATTTCAATGGGCTTGAGAAAGAGTACAGCACATACTGGGTGTATGGGATAACCTCCTTGTCCTTGCAGAGTTAGAGGCACACTCTGTAATCACACGTTAACACCTACTCGGCAAACATTGAAATAGATGCCATAGGTCTTCCCCATAAGTAGATTTGTGTGAGTTTATTACACATAGACTAAAGAAAGCTTTAAAAACAAGCCTTATAGGATTCAGAGCTTTTGGCATTAATGGTAAAGTATAAGGAGGAGTAGGCCTGAAGTTCAATTCATATATACTGTGTAAACTTCCACAAATGCAGTATGGATTTGATCTCATTTAATAACTTAAAATGTTCTTCTGTGTAATGGTTTCCTCAGTAGGAATATGCCTAGCTTTGTTTTCAGGTGCTTCATTAACTAGATGCTTAAGCACAAGATACATTTCAGCCTTTTTCCGCTGCACTGCAAAGCTACGGGAGATTTGGAGAGAGCTAGATAGCCCAGATTTGCTATAAAGCACCGGGCAACTGGAATGCATTCTGTGACTGAGTCACTATTTCTGTTAGTAGTACTTGCTACTAACAGAATTTCCCACTGTGTTTTGTTCTATTACCTGTAAGCAACATTGGCTCTTTTACTACAGCACTACTCTGAGATAGAATTTTACTTTGTATTTCAAATAAGGTTTAAGCCTAATGAGCACTTTGTAGGAAGCTTCTGAGAAGAATATAGATGCTCTAGGGAAATGAGAGGGATTGTATTGTGGGGTATTCTGCTTCCTTGTGAAGGACTTTCCCAATTTTTACATTATACTTGGGCATTATATATTGAATAATATATATAGCCTAAGATAATGTTTATCAGCTCTTATTTTAGAAACGGAGACTCATAACAGTTTTGAGCATTTGGATGAGCCCGTCTGATTCTGTTGTAGTTAGTGTGATACCACACTGCCTGTTTCCTTCTGATTTCAGCTTGTAAGTAAGCCTGTCTCTGCTGCTTTTCAGTGGTGAATAATGCATCTTAGTACGACATTATTTGTGATTTTTTTCATGCAGTGTGATTAGTGGTTGTTGTACAGGGAAATAATGTCACAATTTCTAAGATCTTGTTAACCTAGCAAACTTAGAGTCATTAAGAAGGCCATTGTTTCCTTGAAGAAGGTTAGCAGGGTAGTTTAGTTTTCTTCTCTCTCAATAATACAAAGAATAACTGCACAGCACAGAAACTCAGGCTAGAAGGAAAAGCCTCTTAACTTTTCAGTGTCTGTATTTCTTGTGTGTTCTTCCTTTGTCTTTTTATGTGGCCTACATCATACTGACTTGCCAGAATATATTATTCAACTCTGGTCTTTAAATGCTTTTCCATCTCAAATGTTAGCTTTTTAGTGTATGTGTCTACCAAATTTCATTGCTTAAAAACATACCTAGGGGTTGACTATCATGGGGGACTTATTTACCCTACATGTATGCTGTGCTCAAAAGTCCCTAAAAGATGTTTATCCATATTTTCTTCTCAGTCTCCACAGTATGTACACAGCCAGGGTCAGGGAAGGCCTTCATATCTAGACACCCGAGAAGGGAATTGTTAATAAATAACACCCTGTCATAAGAACAGTGATGATCAGAGTCACCAGAATAGGCCAGAAGCTTTTTAGATTTGACCGAATATGATTCTGAGGTGTGGAGAACGTCCTGGATATCTCGGTGGGACAGTGTCATCACGAAGGTCCTTGCAGATGGGAAGGAAGCGTAACGGTAGACAAGGAGCTGTGATGACAGAGTTCAGGCTGGATAACAGCACTGCCTCATCAAGGTTCATGGCTGCTAAAAAACAAAGCAGGATAAAAGTAAGGATTCCTCACCCCAAGCTTCTGGGGTGATACAGCATAGGAGTACCTTGATTTGACTCATGAATCCTGTTAGAAACTGTGGGCTCCAGAGGCCTAAAGGGGATATGGCTCCAATACTTTAAACCATTAAATTGTTGTCATTTTTCAACTACACTCATTTGAGATCATTTTCTATGGACTATGGCAATAGGTGTACAATTTTTAAAAATCCACTAGATAAACACTGTACAAGGATATATGCAGTTTTGAATGCAGATGTCATTAAATTCCCATTAAAAGGACTATTTTAATCTTAATTCCACTGGTAACAAAGCTAGTACTTAATCAGGGAAGAGTGAGTTTTTTTTTCTTTTCACTAAAGTTGTACAGAATGACAGAGAAGCTTCACTGTTTACCAGCAATGTGTTCCTGGCTTGATGCAAATTAATTATTTCTCTAAAGTTGCAGTATTGGCTCATTCTTCTGCTGTTTTCATTTCATCATCCTTAACTTATCTTCTAAACTTAGGTTGCATAACTTAGCTGGCTACATTAATTTCTAGACAAAGAAACTGTGGAATAACACAGAGGCTTTATTTTTAATACAAATTGGATTGATCTCAAAACCTCAGTCAAAACGTTAAAGATTCCCAATCAAGTGCTTCTTGCCATTTCAATATCCCAAATATGCATATACCTGTATTTTATTCAGCAAATGAATACTTGGGAAGTCTATAAATTTTAGGTACTAGAAAATGCTAGCTGTCTGGTATTTCAGAGCATAGGCTATCTGGAGATTAAGTTTTCTCCTAACAGTCAAAATTTATACAAAAACAATGACTGTGGAAAAGGTGGGTACTTATACTACTGTTGAATCTCCCTATCATTTGTAGTGTCACAAAAAATAACCATATAGGTAAAAAATCTCGAAATATAATTGTGTCTAAAATGTTGCTTTCTGTTCTTTCACTCTTCCACCCGTGTTTTCAGAGGCAATGACTTTCACATATTTCTGTTCTTAATTTATTCTCCAGGTCACTACCAAATCTCTAAAGAGCATCCCCAGCTCTCTAAATAATTTGTTTTTCTTTTCTAGCTTTTAGGCACTGAGTACTAGCCTGCTTCTGGTATTCATCTCACGTACAGGACCCTACACCCTGTGTCTTTGGTCATCTATGACTACTGATTTGCACAGACTGCGTTTTATAATGAGTGGAGTACACCTGCAGCCCACATTACCCATTCTCCTAGTCAGCTCTAAGCCCTCCATTTCTTAAGTCTATTACTGGTTCCTCTCTCTCTCTCGTATCCAAGGGAAGTGCCTCCTCTCTTTTTCTGAAATAAGTGTATTTGTATGCTGGCTCTGTCATGCATATCTCCGTCTCATTTATTTCTCAGTACCCTTTGATGGTGTTTTTATTTTTGTGGTCGTCAACCTTGGTACTGTTCTTTCAGAGGTTTTATCTACTCTCCAAGACAATACTAACATCAGTCTATGAAATGATTCTGAATATTGGAGATCAATAAAGGGTTATTTAACTCTATAAATATCATGTACACTAGACTTGGGCAATGTGTTAGAATTAAACTTCTCTTTCTGTTAGTTCAATTTTATGGCAGGAGTTCTACTGAAGAGTCTTTCTGCACCCAAAGCAGATGGGAGCATCAAACTTTCTCTTACCTGTCAGCCATTCTTTCTGGAGACCTCCCCTCTCCTTGCCACCTGAAGAGGCTTCCCCTCAAAGCTCACACACTGCTTCTGCTCTGAGGCTTCCTGCCTTCACCATCCTGTGCCATATTTACTCTTTTATGGGCTCTAGCTCTCCTTCTTGTCCCTTTAGTTTGCTAGAGGAAATATTCAGAGCCATCCAATCTCTGAGTTTCTGTATTCTTCTCGCATCTGATGGGTCGGCTGCAAGTGGAAGTCACCTGACAACCACTGTTGCAGCCCGCTTTCTGGATGCTGAAATGGCCCATTTATTGGTGGTTCATTTTTCCTTCTGGAAGCAATTAGTATCTTCTCCTTTCCCCCAGCATTCTAAGCATTAGCAGGCGATGTTTACAGAGCATTCACAGGCCTCTGCACCTTGGACTCTGATCTGATCTCTCATCTCATCCCCCATTCCCTTCCTGTCTTCCCTGCCTTTAGCCACACATCTGTCCTCTTTTCTTGGCCATGCCTCAGGGATTTTTTACTGGCTATTCCTGCAGTGTAGAATAGTTATCCATCACACATCTGTTTGGCCCTATTGTTATTCAGTCTTAAAGTTACAATTCCTCACTGTCGAATCACTCCTAATCTTTTTATCTTGGTTAAGTTTTCTTCATGGTATCTTCCAATAATTTACACATGAAATAAAAATATATACAAACTCACGTAGTCTTACATAGTCTTGCATATAGATTTATGTATGTTTATGTGTATACATATACATTCTATAAGTTTGCCTTGACCACCATGGCAAAGTGCACCGGACTGAGTAGCTGACGGATTAGTTCACTCGGACAGCGGACAGGCTGCAAGTCTGAGCGACACTGCTCGGCCTGGCTGCTTCTGAGGCCTCCCTCCATGGTTGCAGACCTTCCTTTCCTTTGGCTTACAGGTTCGTCTCTCTGTAGCTCTTTGTCTAAATTTTCTCCTATAATGATATCAGCTAAATTGGATTAATGAGTCCTCTCCAATGATTGGATTTTAACTGAATTATCTCATTAAAGGGCCTATTTCCAAACTCAGTCCCATGCAGAGACTACGTGTGTTTTCACATCATTGTGTGAGTCTAAGGGGCACTGTTGAGTCACTGGCATGCTCATCTTTCCATACTTGGTGTTCATGAGAATGTGATCCCTTGGGGTCTCTGGATTTATTATTTTTATAATTTTTATTTTTTTCAAAAGTGTATTCTCTCATACATTACATCATGACTGCAATTTCCCCTCCCTGAAATTTTGTTAGATTATTTTGAAACTAATTTAATTACATTGTTTCCTCCTTCCCTTTCCTTCCTCTCAAGTACCTTGCCTAGCTAGCTCTCTTTCAAATTCCCAGCTCTTTTTCATTAGTTGCTCTCACATATGTGTGTGTGTGTGTTTCTAAATTTAAAATACAGCTTGCTCACTGTATACATTGTTATTTGTATGTGTATGTCTTCAGGGCTGAGCTTTTATTATTGGATATAGTGCGCTTTTTCCTGGAGCATTTTGAGACAGGATAGCCTGTCTGTGTAACCCTGGCTAGCTTAGTACTCACTGTCTAACCAAGGCTGCCTCAGACTCCTTCCTCAGACTCTGGAGTGCTAGGTTTAGAGGTGTAAAAAATCGAACCTCGTAGGAGGTGTTTTAAATTGTTTGTATTTACATTGTTTTGTTTCATTCATTGATACATATCGCATACCTAGTCAATACTCAGCATACTATAGGTGATACATGAATAATAATGAATGTGGTAGCCTCTTGAAGAGTTCCTTCCATCTGAAGCACTGTGTCCTGTCCCATTTCTGGATAGTTATCTTATTATATTAATTCAATTCCCGTTGTCAAAAATTTCTGAGTAATATTTTTCTAAATTTGTTACTTGAATTTTGGACAAAGCTGTTTTGAGGTCACATGTTGTTCTACTTTGAAGACGGGAAGCAGGGGATATGTTGACCCTTACCTTCCAAGTGCTTCTACAGGTATTCCATATTTTGGCAAACAGATGTTCAATTTCTATGAACTTTCTTCTTGCTGTTTTATTATGATGTTGCTATTTTATGAGTGATCCATCCTCCCTGATCTTTCTGTGTTTATTGTGTCATATTTTGTTGCCTGAATTGAATTTTCAGTTTCTTTCTAGGCCACATTTTTGCTGTTTGTGTTCTTTTTCTTTTGTCTTGATTAATCATTTCTTGGGAATCCTTGGCCATACGTTTTAGTCTATAAGGAAACAACAATGTACAGGAGGTTTATTGTAAGGGTGGGAACTTTTTCTGCTAATATCACACCGTGGGAAGCTAGATCTTACACTAGAGGACCCCTATAAGGTAGAGTGAAAAGGTCTTTGGTTTCCCAGGCCACAGCAGCTCCCTGATGTCTCTACAAATTATTTATCTCTTTTTCTTAGGTGAATATCTTCTGACTTTTACCTGATAGCCCTCCTTGAGAATGTAGGGTATGATCAATGATTTATTACGTCTATTTTCAATTATTGTCTTTGCTTTCTATTTTACTTCCATGATTTAAAAAATATTATTTGTGTTCTGCCCCCCTTTTCCTACCCTTAGAAGAACAAACCATCAACCAACTCATTTCTCTGACTTTTCCAGCTTGATTTCTTTGGTTACTGTTTTCCAGGTATCAGTGATAAGCTGTGTATAGGATGTAAACAGAATAGGACCAGGGCCAGAAAGCCAGCAGATGACTGCAGCTTGCGGCAGAGCAAGGCTGGTATGCGGTCTGCTTGACTCGAGTCCCCTACTTTCCTTGTTGTACCCAACTCCCCTCTTCATTTTCCCACTATACACAGGTCTGCAATTAAGGCTTTACGGCCTGGAGGGCTACTCGTGTACTCCACCTGCACGCTTTCCAAGGCTGAAAATCAGGATGTGATCAGTGAGATCTTAACCTCCAACAGTACCATCGTGCCTGTGGATATTAGTGGAATAGCAAGGACTTGCTCCCAAGATTTCACATTCGCTCCCACTAACCAGAAATGCAGTCTTTTGGTGATTCCTGAAAAGGGCAAAGCTTGGGGCCCAATGTTTATAGCCAAACTGAAAAAAATCGTGACTACAGGAAAATGGTGACATAATTTTGTAAGCTATATTGATGTGTTATTATATGCATATTATTTGAGCACACTATGTGTTAGTACTTAAATAATTACAGAGCCACTTTCCCTAGGACCGTTTGGAATCCTGTTTAGTTAGTACTTCAGCTGTGTAGAGCATAGGCTTAAGAAATTTTCAGGTCCAGTTCTGTTCCTCAAAATATATCTACAGTGATGTGTAAAGTGGGACAGATGGTGTTGGCTCTGTGTAATCAATTTCTTGTTTTTACTTGGTAAATGAATTAGAATACATGGTTCTGTGCATAAAATAAAATGCTTATGACTGTATCCTATGACATAGGTATTTTAAACGTTTCCTTTAAAACTGGATCTGCCAACGTTCATTACCACTTCCTCATCAAATGTGCAGATTCATTCTGTAAGAGCAATTGGTATTCCAAGGCTAGCTCCTTAAATAGCACAATTTCTAGTCGTAGGAAAATAGGTTTCTTATTTGCAAAGTTGTTGTGCTAAGGACTCTCCTCTGTTTACTGCAAAGGTCAGTGACTCCATTGACACTAACTTCTTCATCCCTCCCCATTTGTTTTTATTCACAAATACAAACTGAAAGGGTAAGTTATGTTGAAAAGCCTTTGGAGCAGCAGAGTCACACGCACATGCTTGACTTTCGACATTCAGCCTGTGAAATAATGCAGTCTATCCAGCAGGCTATAAAGCAAGCACTTGAAACAGAACCAGAATGATTAATAACGGCAATAACTGAACTATATTTGGAGTGTTTTGTTACATAATTGCAGTCATAATGAGTACTACAGAATCTGATTATCTTACAGTTGCAATCTGGAGGGGCTTTTTATTTCACTAGGTTATAAAATGTTATATGAGAGTGTGATGTCACATATTAATGCACAAGAGAGACATGCCTGATGAGAGTCAGTGATCTATTACCAACATCCCTAACCATTCACTGAGAGTCTCTCTCTGTTTACACGTACCCCACAAGTTTTGTGCATACGCCTATATGTATGCTTAGGGTTTTAGAATCAGTTTTCAATCATGAACTTTTCTTTAAAAATTGTTTCACTTGTATCCAAACATATTTTTCCAACTATTAATAAAAATCATGCTGGCAGACATAGCAATGCATTTGGGAGGCTGAGGCAGAAAGATTACAAGTTCAAGTCCAGCCTGAACTGCATAGCAAGACCCTCTTTAAGAAAGAGGTAGGTAGGGAGGATGAAGGGCGGGAGTGAAGGATGGAAAGATACAGAGCATGAGAGAAAATTACAAAGCATAGTTGAAGTTAGAAATTAGCTTTTTAATTTTTTAAAGATTTATTTATTATTATTTTATATGTATGAATGTCTTGCCTGCATGTATGTCTGTGTACCATGTGAATGCCTGCTGCCTGAGGAAGTTAGAAGAGGGCTTTGGCTCCCCTGGAACTGGAGATATAGATGGCTGTGAACCACCATGTAGGTGCTGGGAATCTAACTCTGATCTTCTGCAAGAGCAACACATACTCTTAACCATGAAGCCATGGCTCAAGCCAAAAATTAGCTTAAAAAATCAGCTAGGGAACTCAAAACCCATGGCAGCAGAATGGTATTGTTTGTCTGTTCTGTTCTTTAAGGTATTCAGTACGTACTTTTTGTTTTTGCAAGCCTGTGTCACTGGACTCAAATTAATGGAAATATCTAGGGAAATTTTGTTCTCTGCAACATTTTAAAGTATATGTGACCAGTGTGTTTAAAGTAAAAGTTATCTCTTGAGCCCATCAACTGTATTCAATTAGTATAGAAGATTAATGGCAGAAAAGTATTCTGTTTATTTTAGTTTGACTTACTGGTTTGTTTTTCTGTTTGAAATCCTGTCTTTGGATTCTCTAATTTTAAAAGTGCATTTTCTTTGTGTCATTTAACCACAGTGTAAACTTTCACAGCACAATATGTTATGATTTTTCCTGTATAATGTCATGAAGCTTCAGTTGAACACAAAGTGTGATACTGAACTTGACTTTTTTTGGGACTGATGAGAAATAACATATATGCTTATTACATATATTTATATATTTAATTAAGATGATGTAACAAAAAAGCAAACATTTATTAAGCATTAAATGGTTGACTGAAGTCTGTGTTGCCTTTTTTTATCTTTATAACTATAGGCTAGGAATGGTGGTGGTTGTCAGTAATCAGCCATTGGCGTGCAGAGGCCTTCCAATGTCTGGCCACAGAGACACTGTCTCAAAACAAGCAATCAAATGAGCAGCAGCTGGTAGTGAGTTTGTATTCCTCTCTGTGGATGAAGAAGCAAAGCCCACGGTTACTTGTTTGTCAAGGACACTGGCAACTTAAGCAGGGAGCCAGATGAGAGCTGGCTCCTTTGCCAGCCCTTCCTCTGATACTGTATTGTGCCACCAGTATGGATTATAGAACTTTTAAGATTACCAGCTGCCTTTATGCCTATTTTCCACTGTTCAGTTCCCTATTTATGCACAATTCCCAGAGCATCAAAAGCTTTATCAATACTTGGGAAGGAAATATTTCAGTCCTATTCGGAGGACGTGGGTCTTGTGATTGTAATACTAAGGAATCTCCCATGGCCGTATTTTTTGCCTCCCTCTCTGTTACAGATGGTGAGCTGAAGAATGGAAATTTGGACAGCCTTTCAATTTCAACTGAAAACTGAGCAATAATTGATGCCTCTTTCTGTGGCATGAAGTCACTTTAAAAATGGCTTCATAAAAGTTTAGGTTACCCACCAACACATTTACTTCTCCCTGCCATCAGCACCCTGAACAACCACTAGTTTCACAAATAGACTACGAATAAATGTCATGCATTTAAATGGTTTGTACTGAATTTTTAAAGCATAAGATACTATTTGTGGTTTGAAGTCAAGGTGGCCTACCATTCTTTATTCTATTACATATATCCATTTAGCTTTATACTTAAATTACATATTATTCCCTTAGTGGTACTGTGAAAAATATGCTTTCATATAATGTAGGTAGGTATACTATAATGACTACCTGAATACATGGTGCATGAATAAATAATCAAGGCCTAATGGACCTTTATTCAAGAAGCCTGTATGCCTGGTCAGAAGCATCAGGTTATCTGCATAGGCTAATGCAGCACATCAGAAGTATAAGAGAAAATCGGAACGAATAGTGACAATTGCATTACATGCCAAGAAGTCCTTTGATGCAATTGAATGGGACTACTCATGTTATGTATTAGGTAAATTTGACTTTAGGGACAAATAGAGCAGATAGCACAATTTATTTTCAACTCTTCTGTATGGGTTCAAATCAATGGTTTGCAATCTCCCTTTCTTGGCTTATTGCTGCACTGGGGTTGGCGGCAAGGATGAGACCCATTCCTAATGTTTCTCTCCAGACTGACCAGTGGTGCTCTAATATCACTCGATCGCAGGGCACCTGCAGAAGACTTAGATGGAGGCTCACAAATTCAACACTGCACACAGTCAGCTACTACTGGTCTGCTAGTGCTGAGAGCCCTCACACCATCTGTTCCAAGACCATTAACTGCAGTGTCAGGATTCGGGACAGCTTCAGGCTGCAAAGGCAGTAGGAGAAAATCATAAATACTTTCTTTACAGAATGGTTTCTACTGACATGACAAGTGACATTTTGTAATAAAATGTAAACTTAGAAAGAGTAGATTTGGGGTTTTTATAAGGGACTCATTAAGCAACCAAGTAAGCATAACACTTAAAAATGGACCTGTAATCCAGTGCTACTTTTTTTTTCAAAAAAAAAAAAAAAACGGGTTTCCTTAAATCTAAGGAAGATTAGCTTGGTAGAATGTGTACCTCTTTAAAATTTAATTTGATAACTCTAATATTAACTCCGCACCTCTCTGTAACTTTTTCTAAATGAAGAAATTCATTTCCTTAGGCATATAAGACCATACAGTCATGATGAAACCGTAGGATAGCATTTGCTACCTCAGGGAAAGGGATGTTTGCTTCATTGGAAGTCATTTAATGGGATACGTCATGACTCAATTAAGCTTGCTATGCCTTGTCAAAAGGAATTTTCCACTGCATATTGCTATGGAAGAGCCTATTACATGTGAATAACTATACCACACCACAGAATAAATAGACTGAAAACATATATTTTACTAAGGAATAAGGAACAGGACCATAGATCCCAACTTTAGTCTAGTTTTTTTTTTTAAATAAGTGTATTTATTTATCTTACATCCCAGCCAGCCAGTTTCCCCTGCCTCCTCTCCTCCCAGTCCCTTTCCTGCAACACCCCCCCACCTCTATTTCCACTCTTCTAATCCATTCCTCCATTTCAGTTTAGAAACAGTCAGGTCTCCCATGAGTATCAACAAAACATGGCACATCAGGTTGCAGTAAGCCTAAGCACCTTCCATGTAGTAAGGCTGAGCAAGGCAACCCAATCTCGTTTTCAAAACAAAAGGGAATAAAGTTGCAGATAATAGTAAAATAGGCAAAAGCCAGAGGGATTAGTGATGGTGGGAGAGAAAATAAGATAATTAGCCTGTGATTGTTTTTATATAAAACTTCACTTATTTATCAAAAGAATTTATTAATCACCTTTCCAAAATAATACAGGAAGATGAGGGCCAGAGAAAAGACATGGCTAAAGTCTGTAGGCAGACATGATGCTGATAGGTAAGGACTATAGAGTTTACCACAACTAACTCTCAGGAAAAGAAGATAGGGGCATGGTGGGGATAACTGTCTCTCGTGTCACTAGAATCTACTCTAGCATTTTGAGTCACGAATATCCAGTATAATTACCTGCATCATATTGGCACAAGATAGATACTCCTCTTAAATTGATCTGTAGTTGGCATTTTCTTTGGAACATTAGCCAGCTCCCAAACAAAGACATAGAGACTTAATAATTATGAATGTTCGGCGCTAGCCTAGGCCTGTCCCACCAGCTCTCCTAACTGAATCTAACCTGTTTCTAGTCACATACGTTTTGCTTTGGGGCTTTTGCCTTTCTTTCATTCTTTATGTCCTGTTTTCCTCCTTCCTTTCTGTCTGTCTGTCTGGCCTTTGGCATCTTCCTGGTGTCTCTTTTTCTTTCTCCATTTTTGAGCCTAAATTCTTCCTACTACTTACTCTCCCTGCCTGGAAGTTCCATCTATACCTCCTTCCTTCCTATTGACCATTCAGCTTTTTATTAGGCAGGGAAGGTAGAACAGCAACACATCTTTACATAATTCAACAAATATAACGCATCTTTATATAGTTAAATACTCTGCAACATAAATACAGCACATCTTTACATAGTTAAACAATATTCTACAACATCGATCATTTTAAAAAAGCTTGATTGCAGCACTAAACTATAACAATTGTGGTTAACAAATAAAGGAGGCAAACACAATCTAACCACCTATGTTCTTCAGGAAAAGGTTTCTTTATCAGAAGGCATAATAACTTGTAACTGTAGCCACATAAGAGACTGACAGGGGAAGATCATTTGAGCTCAGAGCCCAGCCTAAGCAATACAGACACTGTTTCAGAAGCATATCCCTTTATATATATTGCTTGTCTTAGATTCCAGGACAGATAATATCAGTTACCTCCTCCATATAAGGCTGTAGCTAGCTCATGCATGTGTTATTTTTTAAGATTCATTTTGTCTTAGGGTTTCTATTGTTGCAGAGACACACCATGACCATGGCAATTCTTATAAAGGAAAAACATCCAATTGGGGTGGCTTACGTTTTCAGAGGTTAGGTCTATTATCATCATGGTGTGACAGGGTGGTGTACAGGCAGACGTGGTGCTGGAGAAGTAGCTAAGAGTCCTGCATCTTGACTTGCAGGTAACAAGAAGTGGTCTGAGACACTGGGCATGGCTTGAGCATATATGAGACCTCAAAACCCACCCCTACTGTGACATACTTCCTCCAACAAGGCCACACTTACTCAACAAGGTCACATCCTCTAATGGTGCCACTCCCTATGGAGGTCATTATTTTCAAACCACCACACATTTTTTATTTAATTATATGTGTGTGTGTATGTATGTATGTATGTATGTGTCTAAGTATGTGTATGTAGGTGCAGGTTCCCATAGAGACCAGAGACATGGGATCCCCTGGAATTAAAGTTATAGGTGGTTGTCGGTCACTAGATGTACATGCTGGAAAGAAAACTTGAATCCTTTGGAAGAACAGTAAGTACTCTTCACTTAAGAACCGTCTCTCCTGACACACATGTGCCTTTTTGAGCTACCTAATTGATCTGGTGCACACGTGCGCGCACGCACACACACACACACACACAGTGTATTCTTTTACTTTATCCATCAAAATTTGAATAATTCTACTGAAGACACCTAATTATCAGATTGTTTAGAGTCTGTGTTCATCAGCTGTTTTGCCCTTTAAGCAATTTGCCATGACCCATACTTTAGCTAGAACTCTAGTAGGGATCCAGATATTTTTTTTTCTTTTTTCCCCAACAAAAGTAAACAATTATGTTTTCAAATTTTTAATTGAAAATGTATTCTTTTCTCATATAATATATCCTGATTATTGTTTCCTCTCCTTCTGCTCCTCCCAGTTCCTACTCCTCTTACCTTCCCTCCCCTCTATATTCACTCCCTTTCTGTCTTCTAGTAGAAAAGAACAGACTTGTAAGAGATAACAACCAAACATGACAAAATGAAATATAATAAGATGAATCAAAAACTTTAATACTGAAGTTGGACACAGCAACCCAACAGGAGTTAAAGAGTCCCAGCAACAGGCACAAGAGTCAAGACAAACTTGTTCTCACAGTCAGGAGTCCCATAAAAATGAACTAATAGGTATAACATATACACAGGGGACCTGGTAGAGACCCATGTTGGGCCTGTGCTTGCTGCTTCAGGCTCTGTGTACTCATATGTGCCTTGCATAGTTGAGTCAAAGGACCATGTTCTGCTGTTGCCCTCCATCCTCTGACTCTTAGTATCTCTGCATCCTCCTCTTCTGCAGTATTCCCTGAGCTCTGAGGGAGAGAGATTTAATGGGGACCTCCAGTTTAGACTCTTTCCCCCTCATGGTATCTGGCTGTGGGTCTCTGCAGGTCCATATTTTTTCAATACAAGGTTTTTTTTAATACTTCTATGTGCCAGTGATATAGGTATCAATACTTAATTTCCCCAAAGTGAGTTAAAAGAATAGACTGTTTTCAAAATGGTATTCACTGATCTGAGAAATGCAAATTCAATAGAGAATCCACCCTATTAAGGGCAAGCTTAGGCATGCATACTGTGTGGAAAATTTTCAAAAGAAAACATGTTCAATAATAAAATTGGGACGCCAGTGGATACATCCGTAATTGTCTTCTGGAAGATACTTTAAACCTATGAGGAATATCCAGTGGCAGAAAAGCAGATGAGGCCGTCTCAAAATAGAAAAAGAAACCATTCCCAGGCACATCAAGGACAGCCAAAAAACAGATCATAAAGAACACTTGCAGAAACTATAGAAGTCTTATTTTTAGTAAACAAATATTAACCTAGAACTGTCTTTTGTAATGAAAATGACTATGATCATGAACTGCATTTGCTTTATATTGATTGGCAGCATTAAAATGTATCCAAACCTACTGAGCCTCAGTGGTCTAATCTTTAAAACAGATTAGCCACAATAGAATGTACTTTGAGCTTTTCCTATGTTCCAGGCCTTTGCTAGGTATTTGTGTTTACTAGTTTATTTAATCCGGTGTCTTCTCCTTGGAAATGTTCCCTGAACTTTACCTGAGACTGAGACAGATGGCTAGTGCTGTGTACAAATGTCAAGAGAGTGAGGAGTCAGGACAGCAATGGGGGAACTAAAGTAACTCCCGGAGGAGTTGACAGATCAGTCTCTTTGCAGGCTGTGGGGGTTACAGGAGCCAGTACAAGGACGCATGGGAGGACAACTGGCTATGCTAGGTCGCCTTCTTGGCAAGTATATTCCTTTGGTTAAAAGAGCATTCCCATTACTTCATCGAGCCAGAAAGCCTGGTTGGTTTTGTATTTGTTTGCTTTTCTCAGCAGCAGCAAACCAAACTTTGTTTCCAAAGCATGGGAGCTTTTCACTTTTTTGTATCTAAATATTTGGTAATATAAATCTATCCCATTTTAAAAGCAAAACATTCTCGAGCCCCTCCTCCATATTTTCTTACATTATTTCTTTTACAAAGAACAAACAAATGTGCCTAAAATTCCACATACATTGTCATTTTGTGTGACACTAAAGTACACAAACATCTTTGGAAATTTTTAAAGCTTACAAAATAAAATAAAAATGGATAACATTAATTTGTCCTGTTGTTCTGTGGAAAGGATATGGCCACATGAAATGCAGGCATGTTTTTGTTGTTGTTGTTGTTGTTGTTAAAAGTCCATTCTCTTTCTCAAAAGAAAATCAACCTCCAAAGACACACACACACACACACACACACACCCCAAAACATTAAAACCACGGAGTCCAATTTGCATTGGCCAATGACTCCTGAGCAAGGGACCATCCGTCGAGTGTGGTTGATATACACAGTGTTCCTCCATTGGAGAAAACTAATTTTCCTTCGCCTACTTCCCCTAACAGACATCAACTGCAAATAGTTTCTTGGTTAGGAGTGTGACTCTGTGCTGAGCATGTTTTTAAACACATAAGAGATAGAACTTTGTAGATTGGCTACCTCATCTCTTCATCCTATGACTTCTCCGTTATTTCCTTCGTGATTTTGTTGCTTGTTTGTTGAGAGAAAGAGAGGAGAGAGAGAGAGCGCGCGCTACAGAGAGAGACTGAGAGAATATTTGAACCAGAGAAAAATCTTCATTTTTATTTTTCTGGTACCTATTATACCATTTTGTTTCAAAATTTCTATGAATACAGTATTTATGTTTTGTTTTAAAATTCTTTCACAAACATCAAAAGTATGGCTTAGTTATACTCAATGATAACAGAAACACTTGAGTCTCTAGTGGTCATTCAAATGATCTAGAATACACCTACAGTTTATACTTTAGGATGTAAAATAAGTACAAAGATTAACTGTGCTGTACATAAGTGCACATTGAAAGCTGAGTTAGCTGACAATCCTTGGAGAATTTCCAAGTCCTTGAAGTGCATCTTACAAACACTGCACTAGTCTTTTCTCACACGCTTGAATAGGAAAACACAGGGTTTCTTCTAGTACGTGTATCTCCGGGGGTTCCCTGCACAAACCAAAGCCCTAGGAATTAATTTGGAAAGGATAAACATAAGAGATCCTTGGTACACAGCCATTCCCTACAAGTATTTCTTTCTAGGCCAGGGACATACTTCTGCCCTCACTATGGAAAGCATGTTCATGTAATTTATCATCCAACACCACATTTCTTAGAATAAGGAGCAATCTATTAATACTCAGACCTGGACAACTATATGACCACGGTTTTCTGACCTTTTGGTCAGCCTACATGTGGGGCATGGAGAGAAGGGCAGGGCTTGTGCGTGTGAGCAGGTCAACCAGAACTCATATATCAAACAGAACTCGCCCTGAGAATGTGTTTGTCCTTCTGATACACTTTCTTCAGTCCCTCTTTTCCGATTCCCCAGCCAGAGACATTCCTCTCTGTTTACAAAAAGGACTTCATTTTCCACTTATCGTCCTGAAATGCAAAGGGTGAGGGGCCCCTTGTAATCAGCTCAAAGGTATTCATGCACTGAGGACTTCAGCCTGCTATCTTCCTTGATGGAGGCTTTTGACAAGGTCCCAGCTGAGATAAGATAGCAAAGACGAATGATTTACTCTATGACAATGGTCTTCATGATTAAAAGTGAATCAAAATTGTAAGATGGAAAGATTATAATCCCACAGATGAGTTAAATGTTTTACTATTCCTCATTTGGCATTAATCTAAAGGTACACATGCATACATGTGTACACACACAGACACACATTTTCTCTGCTGGCTCTGATCCACTCAGTTGATTTCATGGCCCTCTGATATGATAAACATGTAGTTTGAAGACCATTACTAACTAGCCAGTCCCTTCTCTCTCTAGTTAAGTAAAAAGGCATGTACAGGTGCTATAATTTGTGTCTGCATTCCTTATATAACTTCAATTTGATCATTTTATTCTTTGAGAGAATTTTAGCACATTTTGATGATCCAATATGAGATATTATTATACTATGTTTTTAGTGTCCCCTTTGACTGAGAAGTATAATCACTACTTTCTTTTTTATTTCAGTGAATATTTCTCAGTGGTCTGAGCAATGTGAAGTACATTATATCCCACTTGGGATTTGGTGCTGAAAACAGCTGAATTTTGTGATAATTTCAGCAGTTGCCTCTGTTCATTCCCCTCTATCCATTCCACTTTTCATAGATCTTTTACTCCTCTCTTCTCCTTCTCTAATGAAATGCTCATACTGCAAGGTTACAGTTAGGGTGGAGGTACCAGATCCAATTGAGATGATATGCTACTTTCTGGTTGTATGATGAAACCCATTTATTAAACCTCTTTGTGTTCACAGTTTCCTCATCAGTAAAGTCAGAATTAACAGTAAGAAAATAAACCACAATGTATGTGTTGAGGTTTTTCTGGAAAAGAAACATGGTAATACTTTAATGTAGTTTATTGCTTAGTCTATAAAGGACAATAGTATAGCTACCCTCATCTTAAATTTTCAGAACTGATGCTATAATAGTCAGGTTATTTTTGTTTTTCAGTATTATAGAGCAAGGGAAGTCTCATAAATAGAGTCTCATCTGGAATAGTTGTGTAAAATGTGTCTTTGTGTCTTATTCTAGAAACATCTGCTAGACAAATTGATGGAATGATTCTCCTGGAAATCTTGAGGCTGGGCTTAATCATCTGTAACACACACATTATGTATTTAATACTTAAATATCACATCTTTGCATATGTTATGCATATGCCTGTGTTTTGTGAGTGTGTTCTCTGTGTGTCTTAAAGTCAGAGATAGATGTCAGGTGTCTTCCTTATCATTCTCTATATTTTATTTTTAAAGTGCAAATGCATGTGAGTGTGTGTGTGCATGTACATGTGTATGTGTGCGTGTATGTGTGTCTATGCTGTTCAAGCATGTGTGTGGCCATGAGAGTCTGAGGTTGCACATACTCATGTCCTTGTGTATGAAGTGCCAATAGTGATATCAGGAGTCATTTTCAATTATTCTCCAGCTTATTTATTGAAACGAAGTCTCTCCATTGAACCCAGAGTGGGCCAGTATGGCTTTTTTTAACCAGCATGGCTTTTTTTAACCAGCCTGCTTGCTCTGGTGATCCGTGCCTCTCTCCTTTCCTAGGGCTGCAATTACAGATGGGCTGCTCCATATATCAGAAGGCTAAAATAGAGATTCACCTACAGCAATGTAGTTAGACCTTTTCTAGAGCTTGATTCGAGTTTGATTTTCCAGCGCCTTGGCTCCCCACCCCCCCCACAACTCATTTCTCGTCAACTCTTCTTAGTAGAACTGGTTGGCACCACCCTCAGCAACTAACAGTCCCTTCCATAGGTCGTCTCTTCCTCTTGATCATCTGTCAGGAGAGACTCTCAGGCCATGTAACTAGTCAACTGATTGGCCAGATGTGCATAGAATAACTCCCCTTTTCTTGATCTGAGTCTATCAGTCAGTAACTCAAATATGGGAATATTACCAAGTATTCCTTATATTAAAGAGGAGAGTTCAAAAGAGTGAGCCACTGGATCAAGAATCCTGGGCACCATCCTAGATTTCTTAGAAATCTTAGATTTCTGCCAAACACCAGTAGTGAGTATAGGATACCAACAAACAATGGTTTAACTTTTGGGAGGCATGGCTGAAATGAAGAAGAATCACATTTATACCCCAGTCCAGAGTTGGCAAGTCTGTTTGCTTTAAGTGCCATGGGTGATGTGTGGCTGAGCCTCCCTTAGTGCCCGCCTTTGTGATTGTGGACCTCTTGCCACTCAATGCCTCTGTTACCCACATGTACATTATGCTAATTTTATTTTCTGTTGCTGTGATAAAATTCCAACCAAAAGCAATTTGGAGCGAACTCTCATCCAAAGCACAGTGTGCAGAACCAAAATTGGGTCATACGTCAACATTGGGACTCCAGAGACAGGGATTGACAGAAACAAATCACTAGGATATGAAGCCAAATTCTGGAGGAAAGAAAATGAAAAGATCAAAGATTCTAGAATGAAAAATATTTAAAAATTCTTGGTAGCACTTTATAATTTTCTTATAAAAACATCAGGGAAAGAAGTATTCCCAGGTTCTGAGAAGCACACATTCTTTTACCATTTTTATATACACAGATGTAATTATCAGTTTTCAGTGAATCATTTTTATCTCAACATTGTTTTCATCATTAATATTTGTTATACCATAAATATTTTAATACATAATTCCATAGCTATACAGCTCCAAAATCACTGTTTGTTTTGTTTTATTTTCACAACACTCTCAGTCATCTAACTGGTAGTGTTTTAGCGAGCCCTTACCTAAACCAAGTAAGAGGTTGTTTGTATTTGAATTTGCTCTGTAAATAATGTGCTCTCCTCCCTAATCCTAATGCATTTATGCTGAGGAGAGATGTCTGGTTCAAACTTCTAGCACAGGCTGATGAAAGTCTCTGGCTTAACTCCTTAGCACTTTTGTAAATAGAGCAGGAACCCCCGAAGGTAATCAGAGAGACAAAGCTGGATACAAGTGGAGATGGTTGGAGAAAGTTAGAAATGTGTGACACACTTTCATAACATGTTGCTCTTCCAAAATTGAAAAAAAACATTGTTTCGATTTCGGGCCAACTCAAGGGTTCTGAATAGAAGGTAGTAAAAGTGTTGATGGAGAAAGGAAATAAATAGTTGGTTTCAGGAGTGGGGAATGTTATCATTTAAAACCGCCACGAAGAGAAGACACACCATGAAACAGGGCTCATATGGGAGGTTTATGGGAAGATGAGAGAGAAGGAGCAGAGAAAGGGGCAGAGAAGGGGCAGAGACTAGTCCCTGGGGACAAGAGTTCTGGGAGATAAAGAGAAAGGGAGAAAGGGAGAGAGAAGAAAAGAGAGAGGAAGAGAGACGAAGAAAGAAAGAGATGGGAGGCAAGCAAAGCTCACCTTTTAAAAAGAAACCTAACACAGGAGGAGCTCTTAGTGGCTGCAACTGAGGACATATCCTACCAGGACCCTAAGGGCAGGCAAGCCAGTATAGATGCTTAAATACTAACAGGGAATCTATCCAGGGAAACTATTTTCCAGTCAATTGGAGACATTGGAGCAGAATTTCAGGAAAATGGCTGTCCGCAGTATCTATGTAGGACTTAAGTGGGACCATAAGTAGGACTGAGTCCACAGAGGAAAAAAGGGGAGGGTAGTGACTGTTAATACTTGGAGCATACATGACTAAAAAGCCCAATACAGCTCTCATAGAGCTTAGATCTGCAAATAACTGCGCAAGAATGGGCTGAGATGGGAAACAAGCAGGCAAATACAGCACTTGGGCAGGAAAGAGGTAATTTCAAGAAGGAACACTGGAGTATTAGAATAAAATGCTCCAGAGATGTCAGGGAAAATACACCAGGAACAGAAGAGATTGGGTTGAGTAATTCTAGCAGTTGAGAGAGGCTGACTGTCTGCTGAGCTGATCTCAGGGAGGTGGAGGAGAAGCTGTGGAGATTTAAAGGGATGGCCACTGCCATTAGAGTTTTATTTTTTTTTCTGGATGTTACTCACGTCCAGCTGATTCAAAGCAGAAGCATCAAAGAATCATAGAACTTTGCATCTGATCTGATCATGTATTCTATCCATTTTGATTTGCTATTCAGAAAATTGATGTCTCCAAATGGCTGAGATCTCTGATAGTGGTCATAGAGTCAAGACAAGATCACAAGTGTGAGACCTCGCTATTAAGTGCTACTTCAGCTCTATGCTGAATGCTCAAGAGGCCCCTCAAGGTGCTGCTGGGATGGTAACTGCTGGCGTTCTGGCTTGTTTCTCTCAGCAGAAGACAGTCCACAAGCCAGCTCAAGAATGAAAGGGCAGTGTGTGTGTGTGTCTGTGTGTGTGTGTGTGAACATTTTCATTAAAATATATTTTTCTTGGTGCTAGTTTTCCTCTAACACAATGATATTCTATGGAATCTAGCTCATTTGTAAATTATAACTTTCAGCTAATATTTCCCTGTATCACCACCTATGACTATCCATAGACTTTCCATAGTTTCATTTCTCATAGGTCATAGGCTTACTTCACTGTAATACAGAATTTCAGTAGCTCAGAGAAAGCACTGTAGCATAGTTGGCTCTTTAAAGATGGGGATTAAAAAAAAAACCTTTATGTCTGTTACTTTAAATGATGTCAGATAGAGAATGTTCATGAGTGCTTGTTTATCTTTATGTAATGACCCCACTTCATTGTTCAACTATATACCGTAACCCCACTTCTATGTTCTGTCTATAACACATGTTGAGTTTCCTGGGTGCTTAGGATTCTCCATCAACAGCCCTGTCCACCTAAATGCCCCTCAACAGAAGAATGGATAAGGAAAATGTGGTACATTTACACAGTGGAGTACTGCACAGCAGAGAAAAATAATGACATCTTGAATTTTGCAGGCAAACGGATGGAGCTAGAAAACATTATTTTTAGTGAGATAACCCAGACACAGAAAGACAATTATAACATGTACTCACTCATAAGTGGTTTTTAACATAAAGCAAAGAAAACCAGCCCACAAATCACAATCCCAAAGAACCGAGACAACAATGAGAACCCTAAGAGAGACATACATAGATCTAATCTACATGGGTAGTAGAAAGAGGCAAGATCTCCTGAGTAAATTGGGAGCATGGGGACCTTGGAAGAGGGTTGAAGGGGAGGGGAGAGGCAGGGAGGGGAGCAGAGAAAAATGTAGAGCTCAATAAAAAATTTAAAAATCCCTGTCCAACCAGTCCCAGCTTTTCTATGTGTCCATGAGCCTGGAATTTCTTCATTCCCTTGCTGCCCCAGTCAGGTCTAATCGCTGGAGCCATGCAAGAGCATAGTAAGGCTACTTTGAAGGGTGGTTATGAAGACAGTGGCGGAACGCACTAATCCTGGACCTCTAATTCCTTGGTTTTACAATTTTTGTTTTGTTTGAATTGTCAATTCAAGGGCAAAGGGCTCTAAAAATTTCTAGATAGATTCCAAAGATCTCCATAGAAGATGATACATCAGTCCTTACCATGGCGCTAAATGTAATACACAAATATGCCTTATTTCAAGACACATGCAAAGAACTGTCGTGGAATTCACCCTGTGTTCTGACAACCTTTATCACTCAGTGAACTGAGTGCACATAGCATGTAATGTCATAAACTCCCAGTACTGCCAGACGGAATCATTTTCAGTGTCTTCCTTCGAACCTGACGTGGTTGTATAAAACCAGGTATGTTGCTTAAGCTTAAACATCTGTCTCATGGCTGTTACCTGCATGAAAAGGTTATCAACAGTGGACACTTTCTTTCCTCAAAGTCCTCTCTTTTCTCCAATCTCCTCCCCTCGCTACCTAAGTAAGTTCAAATTTCTAGAGCAGCCATCAAGGAGTTCCTAGCTGCTTGCTCAAGGTACCCAGCTAAAGTAGCGCACACACTTTCAGAAGTGGAAACACTTTCCCCTGGTTCTCCTGGCAGCCTGCTCTGAGAACACTCTGACTTTGTTCTGTCCCTTGCAGACCTAGAAGCCAGTCTCTGTATCTCCCTGGGAGAGTGTTTACATACTCAGAAGCCAGCCTGGCAAGTCAGAGCTGAGTGAGTGGGGAAGTAAACACTGTCTTTCTTCCTTCTCTTCAAAGTGAAGAAGCAAGAAGAGCAAAGACCTTGGCCAACAGGACAGGATGCCAAAGGAATGACACCTGTCAATAGTGTGCTTGAGGAGTGAGACCTCAGCTTACCTTGTGTGGCTTAGGACTTAAAAGCTGGGAAAATGCTTCTCGGCTGCCCTCTTTGTTAGATGGGCTGGTGTAGGCCTGCTGGAGTAGAGACAAGCATGGCACAGCCTACATGGCCAGAGTTTAAATACGCAGTGCACAGAAGTTAAAATGAAGATGAGTGTTGATGTAAGCAAAAATGTCACCATCTTCTTTTAAAGATAAATGAGTACCTGGAGAGAAAAGATTGGTGCAAATTGTGAGGATTCACTTAGTAGGTAGTCTGCCTATGTAAGGGTGTCTTCCTAGGGCAGCAATCATGGAGTACCTGTATAAATAAATACACACAACACACACACACACACACACACATACACATAACAAAATGAGTCAAAATTGCACTTATTTTAAAATATCACACACTCACTCCTCATACCAAAGTTCTTGATTCTGTTTACATGAAACATTTTCTGTTTGTCATTTGTTGAGAGCATACTTGGTAATTCGCCACTTTCATGGTCCCTCTTGTTGTTGAAGGAAGCTTGTTCATTTCCCAGCCATCCAGACTCCCGAAATAATCACATAGAAGCTGTATTATTTAAATCACTGCTTGGCCAATCTCTTAAGCTTATTGCAAGTTAGATCTTACATCTAGAATGAACTCATTTCCATTATTTTATATTTTCCCATGAGGCTCGTGGCCTATGGGCAAGGTTCTAACTGGCAACTCATATCTTCCTCTTCTGGTGGCTCCATGGCATATCTCTGCCTCTGCCTTCTTTCTCCCAGCATTCAGTTTAGTTTTCCCTGCCTAGCTCTATTCTACCCTATCACAGGCCAAGGCAGATTTCTTTATTAACCAATGGTATTCACAGCATACAGAGGGGAATCCCACATCACCCTGTCTCTATTTTAAAAGAAGTTTCACAATGGCAGACAGCTTTGTTACATTCACTGATCTGGCAAATAGAAGTACTCTCAGAACTTACCAAATATCTGTTGAATTGAGAATATACTATGTTTTAGGAACATAGAACCAGTAAACTATATTGCTCTTCCAGAAATCACTTCACTTCAGAGCTTTCTCAGTATTCTTTGAGTTCTGAAGAGCTCTGTAGGTTTCACATTGAATGCTCAGCTTCTTAAGCACCATAAGGTAAATAGAGTCCCTTTAGTTTTACTGGGTTATAGATTTATTCCTTGTCTCCCGATGTCAGTGTTCCCACCACTCCCACCACCATCATCATCCACCACTACCGTCATCATCACCATCATCTGGGTAAGTAGTCTCCAAGAAGGCTCCTAAGGTTCTCTGCTCTCTAGTGCGCACACACTACGTAGTTGAGTAAGGATGGCCTGTGCAACCAGTAGGGCATCATGAAGCTAATCGTGTGATGCTGCAGGTATTGATGTAGCTTGTTATCCAGCAGTAGATAGCTAACACAGTCATCACCACTATTCTTGAGCACCTCTCACATATAAGCAAGTATATAATTTCAATCTCATGCCAGACCACTGAAGGGATGGTCACATCTTCATTATTTAATAGAGAGAGTAGGTGCTTAAAGAAGTTTGTTTACCTGTCTAGGGAATGGACAAGCTATAATCTGAACACTTTTTTTTATTTGATTTTACTGTTAAGAATATTGTTTTAAAATTGTTTAGAATTTCATGTATTTCATATGTGCATGTTGACCAAATTCTCTCCTGTCTCCTCCTTCCAATTTCTATTCCATCTCTCTTTTTTACTACTTGTCCCAACCTCATGTGTTTTTTTGTTTGTTTTTTGCTCATTGGATCCACTTAGTGCCTGCTGCATGTGCAAGAACATAGGACCAATACTAGAGCATGGACAGTCTCTCAGGGTACATATCCCTGAAGAAAACTGACTCTCCCTTCTCCAAAAGCTGCCAAGTACAAATCCATCTCCTCCCAGGGTGGGACTTTATGAGCCACACCCCCATCGGTACCTGGATTTGGCTCTCTTGATCTTGTGCATTTCTTGTTCATGAATACAGTCCCTGTGAGTTCGTGAGGATACTTTATTTTTAATGTCAATAATACTTATGGTAATTTGGCAGTGTCTGAACATTACCTGGAAAACTTGACAACCATGAGCTACTTTTCAAGAAATTTTAAAGATACAGCATGGTGTTGCAATAAGGCCACTTGTTTGTTTCCTGACTGCTCAGCCCTGAAATAATCACACAGAAACCATATTATTTGCAATACTGTTTGGCCAATAGCCTAAGCATATTTCTGAATAACTCATATCCTAAACTAGCCTATCTCTATTAATCTGTGTATCACTCTGTGGCTTGGCTTACCAGCTAAAGTTCCAGTGTCTGTCACGGGCAGGGGCTCCATGGCTTCTCTCTGACCCCGCCTCCTTTCTCCCAGCATTCACTTTAGTTTTCCCCACCTAGCTCTGTTCTTTTGCCCTATCACAGGCCAAGACAGTTTCTTTATTCCTTAACCAATAAAAGCAACACATAGACAGAAGGACCTCCCACATTGGTGTGGGAATTTTCTTACAGTTCCTTAAGATAAATGTGGTCCTTAATATAAAATAGCAATCTTTAGTTCATTAGTTAGCTACTTAATAAAGTAGCTGATTCTTGGTTAAACACAAGAAAGTTTATACAGAAAAACATTAGAAGTTATTATATAAAGAGAAATAAAATCATGATTTTAAAATGTGAAAAACAAACTTTGTGCTTTCACAAATACTTTAGGCTTTATCTGCAAAGAGAAGAAAGGCTTCTTCAAAAGTAGGTAAGCAACAGACTTCAGGTTTTCAATTCAACAGTGTTCTATCTTAAAACTGGCTATATCCAGTAGCTCAGGACAGAATTTAATAAACACAAGAACATAAGAAACCCCTGGCCTGACTGTCATCCACCTCCACTTTTCTGTTATATCAGGATGTCTATCTAATTGGACTGAATATAATTTAAGTATTCTCCCAGAAGCCAGTAGCATAGACATATATTCTGGTTGCTTGAAGTGCTTACAGGAGAACCAGACACTTTCCTGTGAAGTATCTGTGAGAATAGGTATTTCTCTAGGAAACTGGTGCAAGAAGAAAATCTCACTGACGAGTATTTAACGATGACAGTCTAATTTCCTCATATTTATAAACCAGCGTGTACTTCTGGGGTTTCTGTGCTCAATACGCCCACTATCCTTTGTGTATTAAATCCTTCTGCTGACTTCCTTCCTGGCTCAGTTTCTCACAGTCAGCAGCCTTTAAAATTGGCTTATGATTCTGCTACAGAAAATGCTGAAAAATCCCTTGCTGACGACTGTATGTGGCACGGACCCACGTAAAGTACACCGCATCACATTTTCTCTCTGAACAGTGTGTCTTATATGCATAAAATCACAATGGACATGGGAAAACTATCTGCAGATGAACAAATGGTTGTTTGGGGGTGTGTAATATATTCTTTTCTATGGCACTAACACTATATACGACCTTGAACCTGACTCCATAAAAGAAGGACACAAATGTAGGAAAGAGGTGCCTGGGTGTCAGCACAAATAGCCAAATGGGACAAGCATTCAGCAGGAAACTTAATGAACAGAGGGCTGTGACAGTTAATAAAAATAATAGGCATTAACAGAACAATGCTGTCTCGATTGAGGAAGGTGATAGCCGTACTCCACTGAGACATTTGATAGGAAACTGTATTATATTCTACACAGAAAATTGTTAAAGGAATAGAGGCAAATGGAGCAATTTGAGAGTTTAAAATGATTGAGTATTTTAAATCTATGTTTAGAAACATATTCAAATAGTTAATGAGTTCTGGCAACTCAAGGATCATATTTTTAACTACATTTTTTTAAACATGGAGGCCAAGGAGATAGGTAAGTGGGTTAAAGCACTTGCTGAGCATACATGAGCTCCTGAGTTCAAAGTTTTAGCACCCGTGTAAAAAGCTGGATAGTGTGTATGTCTATAGTCCTAGCATTGTGGGAACTGAGTCACAAGGACCAAATCACTGCAGCTTACTGGCTGACAGCCTCGCTACAGGTTCCGTGAGAGACCTCAAAGGTATAAGCAGACAGGGACAGAAGACAGACAACCAATGTCCTCGTCAACAAGCATATGTGTATACACTACACTCACACAAATACAAACAAGTAAATAAATACTTTCAAAGAAAACAAAGTTTTCAAACTATGGGTTAAGAAACCTACACTTAGAAAAAGTCCACAGGACCCGAAGAAAAGCTGAGATGCGTATGTGCTGCAGCGGTGTGTGTCTGCTGCAGGCGTTTGTACCTGGGGTTGGGGTTGTGCAACCATTGCGGGGATGTGTAGCTGCTGTTGGAGTGTGCAACTTTTGCAGGGGTTTTGGGATGTGTTACTGATGCACGAGTTGTGTAGCTGTGCGGGGATATGTAGGTGCTTCATGGTGCTGTGCCTTGTGGTCACTGGAGTCTTCGAATGATGGAGAGGAGATTTACAAGTGTGCTTGATATTTTTAGTGCCTTGTACCCTTTCACTGGTATGTTTTGCCCAGTAAATATCTGCATATGGATCAGTCAGATTAACAAGGCCTCTGTCCTTAGGGAAAAGGTTATCTCTGTTCTGCAGAGGAGCAGAACTGTGGAGCAAGACCAGCTGCTATACTTCCTCCCCTTCTCACTGCACAGTTGGTCCAATTTGTCTCAGAGAGACCTGAATAACTCATTAAGTAATAAGAACATCAAAACTGTTATCAGCATTTGACCCATTAGCTCCACTTTCAACAGTATGAAAGAAAGAGGATTTAAATTGCAGAAATGTCCAACACATTTGGAATAATAAGAGTAGAAGGAACATCTTTCGATTTAGCTGATGTTCCTACAGCATTTGTTGTGAACCAGGTATTCTTCTGAGGTTTGGAGGAATCAGTGAACAAGTGAACATTTTTCTGCTCTCATGCAATTACAGTCCATAGGGAAGGATAAAATAATGTAAATGTCATAAATGGCTGATTACACAATGCAGTTTGTTAGGAGGTGATTTGTACCATGAAGGAAAATTGAAAAATAGGGGGAAATCTTTGCTAATGCTGAGCAAAGCAGGAAGGAGGACCTGTGTGTCTTAATCCTCTGTAGTCTTATGGATATTTCATATGGAGTAGGTGCTCCGATCCCTATGAATGAAGTCTCATTTCTTAGGGGAATAAAAAAGGAAAGAAAAATGGGGGAAAGGTTGGAGGTTGGAGTTCAAAACTGCAGGGTGGCTAAGGGAGGGTTCATTGCGAAGACCATAGGGCCAAAAATTTAGTAAAGATTTTAGCCACGCAAATTAACTAAAATTAGCTTGTGCACTGATAAGAGTCAATTAGCAGAGAGTGAAAAAATGATGATGTACTAATTATTTTGTTAATGTGAAAAAATTTTAACAATACAATATTCAGTGAGATAATGCTTTAAGTTTGATGTTATATTATAGTTTATAATGTGAACACACATACATTCATCCCATAAATATTTATTACATGCATATTTGCTTACATTTTATAAACATTTCTATAGTATTTTATCACTATTATTATAGGTATTTCCAAATATTATCATGACTGATAATGAAATTATAATATTAAAAAAGACTTTGTTTATGAGGGTGTACATGTCTGTATTAGTGGGTACATGCCATGAGTGCAGATACCCAGGGAGGTCATAAGAGAGCATCAGATCTCCTGGAGTTACAGAGAGTTGTGCTTGACATGGATGCTTGGAAACAAACTCAGCTTCTACAGGAACAGTAAGTGCTCTTAACCACCAAGCCATCTCTCCAGACCCAAGTCATCACAACTTTGTTAAAAAGTGCTTCTGACTGTATGAGTGGGAGTATTGCTAATTAATTATCCAAAGTCAAATACTCATTATAGCAGAACATGAGGTTTTTCTTGGGGCTTTTAACCTACATTAGTTCTGTCTCTTCTGTGTGGAATAATATTTAGGAACTGGAAAGAAAACAGGCACATACATTCATATCTATACTATTCTGGATAGAAATTTGTCATATGTCCATATTGATTTTCTGTTTGTTTAGAGTTAGAGATAACATCCATTGTTTTGTATGCATTTCAATGTCAAGGACATTTCTATACTAAGGTCATGCTTGAAAATAGTTGAATTGTGTGATGCTTGCATGGTTTCTTGTGAAAAATAGGACATAAATAAGAGATGCAACAAGACTTATCTCACATCTTTGAGCACCGTCACTGTTTGGTATTTGTTTTCATTGTCTCTGTGATCCTGGGAGCTTAATTCTTAGTCTCATGTGATAGAAGGAAAATTCTTCTAGGCTCTAGTCCTACTTAAGACACCAACATGCTCTGTGACTCCCAATGAGCTGCTTAACCAATCCAGACTTTAGTTGATACTTTTCTAAAATTGGGCACTTGGACTAGTTGACATCTAATCCTCTGTCTCTAGTATTCCATTGTCCTTTGGAAATTTTATTGCCTTACTCTAATAAGAGATAGATGATTCAAAAATAGACATTGGAATATTATCATCTTATTATGAGCTTACAGGGAAATTGTTGAAGTCTGTTATTAATTCATTGTCTTAATGTAGTCACAGTAGGAATGCCTTGTTTCACACATCTAAAGATAGTCAACTGTTAGAAAAAATATAAGGTTTAAATGAAAGGAAAGACAATATACAGATTAGTTTTATTGTTACCTGGGAAGAGGGAGTATCCTCAGAGGAATTACCAGATCAAATTGCTCTGTGGCCATGTCCATCGAGATTAGCTTGATTGTTGCTTTATATGGGGAAGCCGAGCCCACTGTGGGTGCCATCCCTATGTAGATGGTCCTGGGTATATAAGGAAGCTGGCTGACATGAGATAGAAGAAAAGAGGCAGTAAACTGTAGACAGAAGGCTTTTCTCCATCTCACTTGGCCCCATTGGACTGGATTTTCTCCATTCACCAGGTCCCACTTGCTAGTTCCTGCAGCCACTTATGAAATAACCACTCTGAGGCTTATTATTAATTACAATTGTTTGACCAATATCTTAGGTTTCTTACTGGCCAGCTCTAACTATTAAATTAATCCATTTCTATTAATCTATGTAATGTCATGAGGCTGTGACTTACCAGTGTGGTATGCTACTCTTTCAGTTGCTACATAGCATCTCTCCTCAACTCTGCCTACTCTCTCTCTCTCTCTCTCTCTCTCTCTCTTTGTTTGAACTTCCCACCTACTCTTACTCTGCTAATATGTTGACTGAAACAGCTTTATTCATCAACCAATAAAAGCAACACATATACAGAAGGACATCCCACATCAGTAAACAGCATCCCTTCAGGATTTCTGTCTCCAGGGTGCCTTGAGTTCCTACCTGACTTTGCTCAGTGTTGGACTGCAAATACCTGGAAGCCTAAAATAAAACAAATCTATTGTCTTAGTTAGGGTTTCTATTGCTGTGAGGAGACACAATAACCATGGCAACTCTTGTAAAGGAAAACATTTAATTGCCGTGGCAGCTTACACTTTCCTAGGCTCAGTCCATTATTACCATGATGGGACATGGTGGCACGCAGGTAACAGGAAATGTTACATGAGGGAAACTTGAGCAAAAGAGACCTCAAAGCCCACCCCCACAGTGGCAACTTCCTCCAACAAGGCCATACCTACTTCAACAAAGGCACACCCCCTAGTTGTGCCATTCCCTAAGAGATTATGGGGGCCAATTACATTCAAACAACCACACCAATTCCTCTGAATTTCTTTAGGTCATGGTGTTTATCACAGAAACAGAAAACATACTAAGACAGAGAATAACAATTCATCATGACTTTTCTGATTTATTTAGAAATTACCTTCATAGGTATATAGATGCAAATTATAAGAAAACTCCATAATACAGAATGAACAAGCTTAGGATGCAAAGTGTGTGTGCTGAGTATGGAATCAGAATAATTGATGGCAAGACAATCAAGATCTCAGAATAATGTACTTGACAAATCTGCATACCTACATGGAAAATCAGAATATCTTGTCTACACCCTCCATGTGATCCTTCACTCAAGTCATACCCTTATGAGGGTATTCTTATGATATCTTAAGGACACGAGGGTTCCTAAAGTTTCCTCAGCGTTCATGCTCTTTGCTTGTTGTCAATGTTGCACCCTGACAAGAGTGACCCTCTTTCCTTTCTCTTTAGTTTCTGTTTAGACCCAAACACCATCTTCTTTAGAAGATTAGTTTTGGTCAGTAACTTTGCATATCTTTATTCTTTTTGTGTTTACAGTTTACCACTCTGAAGTCTCTCTTATCTATAATTTGCTTGATTTTTTTTAGAAGCATGAGCAATTGGGGCTTCAGAGATCACTAAGAAGTTAAAAGCACTGGATGTTCTTCCAGAGGACACTGGTTTAGCTCCCAAAACCTACATGGTAGCTAGCAACAATTTGTAACTCCAGTTAAAGGGGATTTGACTTCTCTTCCTGTTTCCTTGGGAACCAAGAACTCTCCTGGTGCACAGACGTGAATGCAAGCAAAACACCCATACACATAAAATAAAAATAACATGCTTATGACTGAGAAAGAGAGCCAGCTGATATTTAGAGCCATGTCTGGGTCTATAACCCTATACCAGCCAGGGACTGAGTTGATGTGATTCCTGTTACGACCAAGGACCATGTGAATACCCAGAGTCTGGTCAGCCACCTGAGACCATGTTGGTATCCATGGATCCCATGCTGCTACTGGGGCCATACTGATCTGGATGGGTGGTGCTGCTATGGGGCCATGGTGATGTCTGGGCCTGAGAGGGCCATGTCTGGGTCTGGTGCGAGACAATTGTGTATTCTGTCAATTATGTTTTAAATAAACGCTGATTGGCCAGTAGCCAGGCAGGAAGTATAGGTGGGACAACCAGATAGGAAGTAGAGGCAGGGCAATGAGAACAGGAGTATTCTGGGAAGAAGGAAGCCCATTCCTCCCCAGTCATGCCTAGAAACAGAAGAAGGAAAATGTGACCCCACTGAAAAAGGTACCAATCCATGTGGCTAACATATACCAGAATAATGAGCTAATATACATTATAAGAACTAATACAAAGCCTGAGCTAAGGGGCCAATCAGTTTATAACTATGGAGACCACTGTGTGATTTTCTTTGGGGCTTACCGGCTGTGGGAACTGGGCAGGACAGAAACCCCAACAATTAGGCCCTCATGTTACATGGTTCCATGATCCTAATGCAGTTATTTTGATCTCTATGGCCATGTTTTCATAAGGGACCAGAGGGACCATGTGTATTGAAATCTGAGGGCCATGATGAGGCCTGCACTTTGCTGGCCCTGGGAGAGCTGATCCCGTCCCTCACTGACAACTACAGTGGAAGAGATGGCCCCACATTCATAAGAGATGATCCCATTCCTAAGCATGGGCATGAAAGAACTGGCCCAATGGCATGGGCATGGAAGAGCTGGCTCTACCCCTTTCCTAGGAGGTTCTCATTGGCCCAGACTGACTGAATCAGCTAACACCCAAACCCACATCTAGGGCTTTGAGCTGGCATGTCCAAACATCTACCCCATCTATGACATGCCAGAGCATATGAAGGGAGTGGTCCTATGGAACCATGGCTGGAGGATCTCCATAACTCGGGGCAACAACAGGATATCCAAGAAGAATCTTAGTGAGGGTCCATCACTGATGGTGGACCAACAGCACATTACACAGTGAACGTTTGCGGGTGAAACTGAGTAGACCAAATGGTGTGCTGTGTGACACACTGCAGCTCTGAATGCCATAGGTGAACAAAGAGGTGTTAGAGAGGAGAAAGATGAAGGAGTGAAGAGCTTTTATTTTAGTTTGCTTGCTTTGTTGTTTTTAATTACTATTTTTTAATTCTTCTGTTACGTGCAGATGCGACAGGGGTGAGGGATGATATGGAGGGACTAGGAAATGAGCAGGAATGGGGTGCATGATGTGAAATTTCCAAAGAATCAATAAAAACTTATGTTAAAAAAGAATGAGAAAGAGAAGTGATTCCCAGTATCTCCTTTGGAGCTGCACAGATCTACTAGGTCCAGACTGAGCAAGTTTTCATTAAAAGCTAATGCTGAAAACAAATAAAACAAAACCAGTTTGGTATCTGCACTGGGGTTCTTCACAAAGATATATTGGTTATTTTTGCTTCCCCCCCCCCGAAAAGTAGCACCAAATACAATCGCAAATCAGCTCTATAATTCACAGATGGGCATTATTAACAATGTGCACCATCTGGCAGTTTTCCTCTTTTTGACTAATTTGTCTTGCTAACTAGGAGCAGTGGAGATGTTCTGTGCTGTCAACATGTGCATACGCTGCATCTTAACACTGCACAGCCTGCTTTACCATCATATTTGAAATGTTTCTTTCTTTACATTTCAGTTACCCAACCCTAGGTATTGCTCTGCTTTTACTTGTGCAGCCTTCATCTTCATCACAGAATATTGGCAGGGACTTGGGTTCTTTTGTTTTTAAATTAGTGCACTGGATTGTTTTGTGATGTGGGATTCCCTTCTGTATACTGTGAATGTTTTATTACCATTGGTTAATAATAATAATAATAATAATAACTACTTTGGGCCAATGGCAGTGAGAATAGGGCAATGCAGGAATTCCAAGCAAAGATAGAGGAGAAAAAAAGGTAGAGTCAAGGAGATGCCATGTAGTCAAAGGAGACAGAAACCCAGAAACCTTACTGGTAAACCATGAGCCTCAGGGTAAAATATAAAATAATGGAAATGGGTTAATTCAAGATGTAAGAACTAGCTAGGAATATACTAGAGTCATTGGCCAAACAGTGTTGAAATTAATATAGTTTCTGTGTGATTATTTTGGGTCTGGGAGGCCGGGAATGAATGCGCAGCCTCCGTCTACAGTTTGGTGGATCAACTTGACACAAGCTAGAGTCATCAGAAGAAGGATCCTCAGTTGAGGAAATGCATTGATGAAATCCAGCTATAAGGTATTTTCTCATTTAGTGATCAATGGTGGAGGGCCCAGCCCATGGTGGGTCATGCCATCCTAGGGCTGCTGATCCCAGGTTCTATAAGATTGGGTTTAGCAAGCCATGGGAAGCAAGCCAATACGCAGCTCCCCTTCTTGGCCTCTGCATCAGCCCCTTCCTGCAGGATCTTGCCCTTTTTGAGTTCCTGCCCATGACTTCCTTCAGTGAATAAGCCAAATAACTTACTTGCTTCTTAACTTGTTTTTTAGTCATGGTGTTTTATCATAACAATAGGAACCCCAAGACGATAAGTATAGAGGAATATCTAAGGAATGCTAACATAAAATACTGGAAAGATGCAAAAAGCCCTGAATAATTATACAATTATATAAGCTGCTATATGAAGAAAGTAGGAGAATTCAGGGAGATATGGCCACACACCTGTCTTATCTTTCCAAACTGATTACTTTGTACAAATTTGGAAGTCCCTCTAGAGTGACCTGGATACCATTTACTACTCTATGGGCTCTCTATTCTAAAGATATACCTATGCTATTCATCACCCCTTGCTTGCTGTTCAATATCTTCTTTAGTTTAACTAGGAAGGGAAAATTATATCATTTCCAGCATACAACTGTGGTAGAATTGAAAGTGTGCTCAATAACTTTCTCATTATGGCTAGCCCTCTCACTCTATATGAGAGACTTTCTTGCCTATTGACAGACTGTCAGATCTTTTTAAGCAATAGGAGTAGACATCCATCGCCAAGCTGCCTAAAGGAAACAGTGGTCTATTGATCCAAACCACATCAGATATGACCAAATCCTGGACTCAGATTGTGTTTTCATGTTTGTACTCTTGTCTGCTCAACTCTCCCTCTCTTTGCTTGTAAATCTCACTCATTCCTGTGGGTTTTCTGTATTCTTGGCTAGAATGAAAATTAGCCTATAAGCACTCTCCCATCCTGTAGTATTCCAACTTAACATCTCCAAAGAAAAAATGAACCATTTTCCCCCAATGTTTATGTTGCAATACAAAGAAGTGACTCTATTGGACTTGGTTTGGTCATTTATTTACCCCTGAAGCAATGACAGTGTCCACATTGTTATGATAATCTCTCTTAATTAATCCTAACTATTCTTCCTATAGGAATTGGCCTGAATTTCTCAAGGAAAAAAAATGCTCGGATGTAAGCATACATACAGAATAACTACAATGGTTTGATACACAGAATAAAAGCATTTATACATAGACACACACATATGATATAGATATGAATAATTTGCATTGGCATGGATTTTGCTTTATTGATACAAGTTTAAGACCAATTTTGTTATATATATGTATTTCTGATCTTGATTAAGGTATTGTGATTGTGTAGTTCACTTAAAAATGCAATGTATAATTAGGAAATATAGGTTGTTAATGGATAATCATTGATATGGTCAAGCTTGCAGTCATGTTAGTCAGATTTTCTAGATATATAGAGGTATATTTCAGTTAGATAGACATTCTTCATATCTCTCAAAGACTACAGAATATGGCATTTTAAATGTTTTAATAACTTAGGGCTTTTCATGACAATAAGACACGTCTGCTCCTGGCAGCACCAAGCTATTTCAAGAGGAAGATGGGCATCGAAGAGGCTCCTTAGCCATTTGGGTAAGAAAGTGCTCTTGCCTGGACTGTTACATAAACTGGACACAAAGAACCCACAGAGAGAGGACTGCTGAACTTGCCTAAAGGTGAGATGATTCTTCAGGGTTCCTGATTCATGAAAGAGTCTGCGAGACTTTCTGCAGGATACAGAAGAAAGTGACTAAACTGTCTTTAAAATTTCCTGCTTCATGAAAAGGTCTGCTAAATACTGTAGTTCTGTAGGCTGAAGATGTATGCCCCAACGGTACAGAGACACTTTCGATGACTGTCCAGGCAGCGAGATATCTTTGTCATTTCTAGAATTTTGGAAGTTGCTTACTTCTTGTTTACTTAGGTAGTATAATATCCTTCTGGAGTCTTTGATGGAGTTGAAGAATAAATAGATAGTTATAGTTATAGTTTTCCATTGTTATGATAAAAGATAAAATAGATCTAAATATTGTAACTGTAATTCTTGTTTGATAACTGTTTTGTTATATGTAATTTTACTATGTTAAAACGAAAGCCTTTCTTTTTAGTTTAAACAAGAAAAAGGGGAAATGGTATAGGAGGTCCTTCTGTTTGTGTGTTGCTTTCATTGGTTGAATAAAGAGACTGCCTTGGCCTTTTGATAGGGCAGCACTTAGGTGGGCGGAGCAGACAGAACAGAATGCTGGGAAGAAGGGAAGTGTGGCAGACACCATGATTCTCCTGCTCAAGACGGACACTGGTTAGACTCATTCCGGTAAGCCACAGTCAAGTGGCGATACACATTAATGGAAATGGGTTAATCAAGATGTGAGAGTTAGCCAATAAGAGGCTAGAACTAATAGGCCAAGCAGTAATTTAATTAATACAATTTCCGTGTGGTTATTTCGGGTGTAAGCTAGCTGGGTGGCAGGACACAGCCAAGGGTGGCTGGGACGCAAGCAGCCCCCTTGCTCTCATTACTACACACACACACACACACACACACACACACACACACACACACACACACACAAGAAACAAATGTCATGTCTCTTCTGGAGTAGTCATGATTCGAAATGTTGTGTTCCACTGAATGACAGACTTTCCTTGAGCCCATCATTTTATGTAAGCACTAAAGTCCTTCTATTCTGAGGATGCTCATGAATGAATATTTTAATATTTCTTATATGATTTCATCTGCACACCTTTTTAGTTAAAATGCACTAGAGTACAAATTTGAGAGGAAAATGGTCAATGACAAGAAATTAAATTTTAAGATACTATTTATGAAGGAAAACATAGTTGGAAGTTTTTGGTAAGCCTTCAGATCTGCCTAGCAAATATCCCTTGCCGTATATAAACTTGTAAACTTTCAGAAATGACATTCAGGCTACTGTTTTCCTGGCATTCTTCAGAGGCTCATTAATTATGCTTTGAAATTTTACTTTAAAGACTATTACTTTATAGTGAGGGAGCTCATTATTTCTTATTGGAAGCAGTTCATTGCCAAATGCTGCCATTTCGTAGGAGGCAAGCAGACTTTAATTTAAACGACAGCACAAGGCTCCATTACGCCTTTCTGTTCCTATTGGCCCCAATCTGCTGTCCTTTCCCTTCCCTGCCAAAATAAACATTTCTCCCCACCAGGCATACACTCTCAACCCTTGGAACTTGTTGCAGCGTTGGGGAGACCACACATTAATCTGTTCCGCCTTCGAAAACAGATGCCACCCAGGCTCTGGGCACACAGGCTGAACCTAAGGGATTTTCAGTATTCAGGGTAACCGCGGAAACCACAAGCACTCAAAAGACACTCATTTTATTTGATTCGCAGCTCTTGGCATGTAAGTAACAAGTAGATGCACAAACCTTTTTCTCCTGATCCTCATCTACTGAAATACAATGCTCTTTCAATAAACTCCAAACACAACAACCAGATGTGACCAGGAAAACTGCAACAGGCAATCATGAGGAATTATCACAGAATGCCACACAACGCTTCTGGTCCCAAACAACTGTTCTTGTGGACGCTGCCTACTGCCCTGGTACAATACTGTGGAAGAAGAAGGTGTACCAATAGACAGATAAGAATAGAGTCTGTTAAGAACACTTCTGGGGAAGATATTTTAAAGAAACATGTTTTAGAATTACGTTTAAAATAAGAAACTGTTTGCCACCGTCATGCCATAAAATGGTAACAATATACCCTAGGCTTTTTATAAATCATGAGAGATTTTGAGAGCACAATGTACTGATTTAAAATCCCTTTCAACACTGCCCAGATTTTCCTTACTATTTTTTTTTTGTTTTCTGAGGCTGAAACAGGAAAATACTTCTAGTAAGCAAGTGACACAGCATTTTATGCATCCAAGTTGTTTACTCACTTAGCCAGTCCCCCCCACCGAACAATTTAAATAAATCAAAGAGATGGGATTAGATTTTTCCTGAAGAGTTAATGGAAGGCAGCGAGGGGCTGAGTCACAGTTAATTCCTATGAGCTGATACGAATTTCACTCCCTCCATTAAGGTGCTACTTGTAGAGTATGGGAAGTCATGTCTGGCATCTGATCAGCCTGCTATAAAAGCTGCTTAAGCTCCTAACTAATGAGTCTCTGAAATGTTTTTAATGAATGATGGGGGCGGGGAGAGAGTATGAAATGCCCTCATGTTTATTCATTTCGTTGTAATTCTGCCTGATAGACTGACTAAAAGATTGAGCACTTAAATAATTAACTCATTTAAAGTGTGAATTATGTGCATGATTTGCCTGACATGTGACTCGTGAAGTGGAACACACAGTGAAACTGCTCAGTAAGTCAGTTGAGGTAGGGAGAGCAGAAAGTTATTTTAGGGTTGCTTCATCTGGGAAGGAACACTTAGTACAGCATCGTCGTCATTACAGGCAGGATTAGATGCTCAGTTTTCCAAAATGTTTGGCAACCCTTTTCCATACAGGGTTAGACATTAAGGAGTTTGGGTTTTGAAGGCCATGTGGGATCTACCCCAGGTACTCTACCTTGGCAAAGCAGCTGCAGACAGTATTTAACTGAGAGGACACAGTGGTTCTGCCATCAAGCACAGTCTACAAACATCCATATCAGAAGTTTATATACTTGGATGTGTCCACAAAATATTATTTTTCTCTTGACTTATTTAGCCACTTGAAATATAACAGCAGCCTTAGTATGAAGACAGGCTGAAAACAGACCACGAACCTGCAGAGGGCAGTTTACCTTCTTTCTATAGAAGGCTGAATGTAACTTTCTCCTTTTAGTTATGGAATAACTGTGTCTGGGGCTCGAGGTAGGCCATAGAGTAATAAAATGGTACAACATTAGGTTGGAATGGCCTTTAGAGAACACTCAGTCCAAGATGCTAACTTTAATAACATCACTGGCATTTCTAGATCACTACTAAACACAGCAGGGAATTGTATAACAGTACTACGTGAAGAGCATCATATACTTGGTGAGTTTCCTTGTGTTAAGATTTGTTTCTCGACTTTGCAAGTCCAAGAATACTTATTGGTTCTTTTCATTTTATGGGACTAGGGAGACTGGTTCATGGTAACTTTCAAACTTTTCTAAAGCCATTTTTCTCATCACAACCTGAAGGAGCCTGGAGATCTCATCTCAGAATAATTTATTAAAAGAAAAATATAAAATAGTCTTGCCTGTGATTGTTTATAAAGAAAAATTACATTAAAATGTAGTTATAAAGTGATGAAAATTCATGCTCTGGTAATATATATGTCTTTGTTAAGCCTATAAACAGTAAGATCTAGGGAAATAATGATATATACAAACCATTTTTTTTCTAAACTTCCAATGCCATGATGTGAAAAGATCTCTGAATTATTTTAAAATCTCACACAATGGTGACAAATGTAAATGTCTTAAGTATTTTTCCAGTTGCTATGATAAAATGCTCTGACAAAAGCCACTTCAGGAAGAAAGGACGATTCTGGCTCGCAGTTCAAGGTGTCGTCGTCCATCATGATGGGGAAGTCGGCACAACAGGAGATGGAAGGAACTGGTCATAATTCATCCATGATCAGGAGGAAGCAGAGAATAGTGGATGCCAGTACTCAATTCACTTTTTCCTTTTTCCACAGTTCAGGCTTCCATCTCAGGCGTGTGCCACCTACTCTAGTTAGATTCTTCCTATCTTAATTGACATAGTAAAGATACAGCTCCCCACAGGCATGCCAAGAGTCCTGGCTCCCAGGTGATTCTTCATCTCATTAAGTTGAGAAGTGGCATTAACTATCATAATAAGACAGAATGTTAATGTATTACTTTTCAATGAGAAATACCAATGTCAAACATAATTTTTCATTATTTTTACTGCACTCTCTTCTTTATAGGTCAAACAGTAAGCTAAGACATAAGGAACCTGCTTGATGATCACAGAATTAGTGTAAGTTGGTAAGTCACATGATTCAAATGACCAGAGACTTTCTCTTTTTAGGCAGAGAGACAAAAACAAGAACACCTGCTAGTGTGTGCATCGGGATCACCTTGGGGGCTCAGTATGTGCATGGTCACTGTCATCATTTTCTGTGACAGAACCATATCGTTTTAAAGTGGTTGCTCTAATGACACAGGCTTTATTTATGTAATGATTTCTCTCACGAAAGTCTTCCTTAACAATCCTAACAATTTCCAGAGTCCTATAGATACTATCAATGTTGAGGCCTTAAATGTTTCCAAAGACCATGTGCTTGTTCTTCAGAGATGCACTATTAGAAAAATGATGGGATCTTTAAACGGTGGGGTGTAGTGGGAGATATTTAGGTTACTGGAGACATGTTCTTTAAGAGAATTATAGAAACCTATCCCTTCTGCCCCATTTTGCTTCCTGGTTCACAATGACATGATCAGTTTTGTTTCTCTATCCATTGATGCTGTGTTGTACTGTCTCACCACAAATCTAAAAGCAATAGGAACAGGGGATCCCTGGACTGACTGGAATACCTAAAGCCATAGAGCAAAATGAACAAGTTGATTATCTAGGGTATTTATTATAGTAATAGAAAGTTAATATATGCATCTGGAATTACTCACAGAAAAGAATAAGTCCTGTGTTATAGAGATAACATAGCCACCTGTATTCTCATTCTCTCTCTCTCTCTCTCCTTTACTTCCACCTTCTCTCCCCACTCCTCTATTAGATTGGTGTTCCCTTACACTGATTTTTGGTTTAATTGCATGATCTGCTTTGCCTGATGGAATATGAACAAACGGGTATGAAAAGCACTGCACAACTTGCCACTCTGCTGTTTTTGCAACCCGAAGAACGTCATGTAAGTTGGGGCTTACCTCCAAGATAGTGGAAGACCTGGAGCTCCATGTAGTAAAACTTAAAACCATCCTGGAGAAGCATCTCTTGCTCAGGTAACACTGGAACAAACCTGACAGAGACATTCCCAAAGCAGAACCTCACAGCAGGTACACAGTCTCCAGAACAGCAAACAGATGTGGCCTCAAGCCTTTGTGTCATGTGACATTTTATTCTGCATCCCAGGTTAACTGCTTCCAATGCGGTCCCTCTTATCTTCCTCTGCCCTATCTTTCTGGTGATATCAACTCCGCAGCTTATAGGGATGCCAATATGTCCTGAATACATTTGATAGAAACCCCAAATCCATTATTATGTTCTCCCACTGTGATGCCAGAGAAGCTGCTTCAAGCATCGCAAGCCTCACACAGATACCGTGTGTGAACCACCTAGTACTTTGATTCTACAATGCGTTTCTCTTTTACGAGGAAAGAAGATAATCATAGAGTAAGTTCCTTCCCTAGAGGCACTGCATATAGAAGGGTAAAGAAAGCTTCCCATAAAGAAATCAAAGCTAATGCATAGATTTCATGAGTCAGGTGAGATATTATGCAAACAATCAATTTACAACATACCTTAGAAGGAAAAAAGGACACCTTTATTGAGCTAATGTCGAATCTGCAGTCAAGTCCACGTCCTGGGTGAAGCCAATGAGTTTGCTAAGGCACAGAACTTAATAATGCATTTGTTCCCTGAGTCATGTAAGTTAAGGGTCAGCACTTGAGAGTAAATTTTGTGACCCTAGTGTCATAACCTCAACCCTGGTCTACAGCATGTACAGAGCATCACACTTCCCATTTTCTTAGGACTGTCAAATGACAGGTGTTTACAGTACCCAAAGCCATGCTCTCCTTTTTGGCTTGTTGATACAGCTTGAGTTTTGTATTTTCTATTATTTCTTTTAAGATTGTACTATAATTAAATAATTTTCCCTTCCCTTTCCCTCCTTCTGAACCCTTCCATATACACACTCTTGCTTTTTTACAAATTCATGATCTTTTTATTGATTAACTGTTTTGTGTGCATATATGTATGTTTATGTACATATCTATCCTAAATATAACCTCCATGGCCTTTGTAATGTTGAAAAATGAAAATGAAATTTATGCCCTGGCAATGCGGCAGCATGCATGAGCAGCCCGTATCTGATGGTTCTGTTGAACTTGTCCATATTGGGTTTCATGGCCTAAGTTGATGAGGACGACTGACCAAGTCTCTTCCTCTTTTATAGTATTACTTGTTATGTATGTCTTAAGGGCTGACCATTTGGTACTGGATAAGCAATTGGTATGTTCTTCCATAAGAAAGACTATTTTTCCCTCTCTCAACGTTCCATAGTTGCATGTAGTTCTTTATGTAGGATGTAGTCCTCGCCCTTTATCAAGGAAAGTTCTGCTTGCAACAGGAGCCATTACAGAAAACCACAACCAAACAAAAGGCAGAGTTGTGGTGCTCAGTCCCAATGGATATAACTGCAGGACAACTCCCACACATAAGGCTCATTGGAACTTTGTGGAAGACGGGGTAGGAAGAGTACAAGAGCCAAGGATCAGGGAGTTTGCTGTGGGATTTTGTCTCCTAGTAATATCAGAAGCCACATCTGAAAATGTTACCGATATGACTATCTAAATATGAGCAATGTAG
Organism: Ondatra zibethicus; assembly: GCA_004026605.1. Lineage (NCBI taxonomy): Eukaryota > Metazoa > Chordata > Mammalia > Rodentia > Cricetidae > Ondatra > Ondatra zibethicus. The sequence goes on along the minus strand of PVIU01006261.1, from coordinate 3,589 downwards.
CACCAATTCTATACAGGTGCCAGAACAGAGATATGTGTTTATGAAAGGCTGCTGCCCAATCCTGGGGATGAATCATAAATGTCCTGAATCACGAAAATGTCTGTATCCACGGTGGCACTCTCATGCCCCTTGCCAATGATTGATGACTATAAGCAGGTGATACAATCCTGATGAACAGGAATTGGGGTGCTCCAGGGAAAGTTTCCTCGATATGTACAAGGAATACCAAAGAGGAAAGTCCTGTGCCTTGACTAGCAAAGCACTGTTTGAAGATCGTGTCTAGCCCTGCTAAAACCAGGAAAGGTGGATTGCTGACAGGCAGGCAATGGCATGTTAGCATCCAAGTCCTTAGTACCATGGTTTGGCCTGATGAGCCTTGGCTGTGCAATTTTAAAATATGAGATAAAAATTCTAGCTACCTCTTATCAAACTCTTGTTAATTGATGCTAAGGGCTTCATAACCAATAATGCCACCCAGAACCCTGAATTTGGAGTAAAGTTCTGCCTGGGGACTCTGCCAGTTTCTTAATGCTTTAATTAAACAGCATAAAAATATCCTCTTTCATTTCAAGCATGGTTCAAGAAACAGCAAACAGGTTTGAAAACCTAAGATCTTACGAGGCTACAGAATTTGATTTCTGGGGTGAGCTTCCATAGCCCCAGGCTTGATTTAATGACTGCAGAAAGAACCTTTGAAATGCTTGTTATTGAGGTGACATCTTAGGACACCAGGTGAAAAGTGTATGTTCTAATAATAATCAGAGGTCCTGTTTTACAGTTCGAGAACAAGAAGAGCAGAAGGGAATTAGGGGAAGATTTGGGACCTCATACACTTTCCGCTGGCCAAGAGGCATCAGGATGATTTGAGAAAGCTTACCAAGAACATGAGGGGCTAGAGAGAGAGTTCGGTTGTTCGAAGTACACACACACTGCTTTTGCAGAGGGCCAGGTTTCAGTTTCCAGAACACAGATGAGCAGGCTCTAACTATAGCTCCAGGAGATCGGATGCCTTCTTCTGGCTTCTGAGAGTACTTCCACACCAACACACATACACAGAAGTAAAAAAAAAAAAAAAAAATACACACCTTTAGAAAAGAATCAACATAACGGCTACGCAGCCACAGATGCACTGCCCACAGAGATTTAACTTTTCAAGAGACGTGAAGAAGACAGGTGGCAGACTGTGTATGCTTTATAATCCAGGCTACTCTACACAACTGTTCCCCTTCTCTTCTAAGACTATGAAATTGGGGAAGGCATCTATTCAAGCACCTATACTGTCCCACCCTTGGGGTCCTGACAGGCTACCTCCTCAGCTGCAGCCACTAAGAGCACCTCCTCTTCACATTACTGTGTTCCCTTTCAAAGGTGGGCCTTACACCCTCCCATCTCCATCTTTCTCTGTCCCTCTGTTTCTCCCTCTCCTCCTGCCCCCTGCCTCTCTCTTTTCTTCTGCTGCTGTCCTCAGAGGCCAGTCTCCCTCTCCTTCTCCCTCTTTTTACGTTCCCTTTCCCCCTAATAAAAACCCCTCCGCATGAACTCTGGTGCATGACATTTTTCTCTCACGCGACGCTTTTTTTAATTTACAACACTTACTGAGCTAGAAACAGAAGGGCATTGTCCTAGAAAATATGAAAGCACACAGAAAATGGTGATACATGCCTATAATCCAAGCACTTGTGAAGTTGAGGTAGCAAGATCCTGAATTCGAGGCCAGTCTCTGCTACAATAGTGAGATTCTGTTTCTCTACATACATACATATGTACATACATACATACATACATACATACATACATAAGGACAGGAAGACAGAGAGAAAAGCAAAAAGCTGAAGGACAAAGATGGACTGTAAGGAATGCATGGATAGAAGCAATGATAGTCTGGGAGGAAAATGGTCGTTGCTGCCTGGCTATCTTAGCCCTTGCCTGACACTTTAGGATCACTCCTCATCTTCTTTTCTTGAAAGAGAAAGACTTATTTTTTATTTTTTCATTCAAAAATTTTCACTTCCTCCCCTCCTCCCATTCCCCTCCCGCTCCCCCACTCATCCTCCTCCCTCCCTCTCCATCCTTAAGAGAGGGCAGGGTACCCTGCCCTGTGGGAAGTCCAAGGCCCTCCCCCCTCCACCCAGGCCTAGGAAGGTGTGCATCCAAATAAACTAGGGTCCCAAAAAGCCAGCATATGCAGTAGAAATAGGTCCCAGTGCCATTATCGGTGGCTAAGAGAAAGACTTTTGTGTCCCCGTTTTCAGATAAAGTGAGCTCACCTGATTTGCCTATGCAGAAAGATTAAGACTCAGCTCAGAAATTGTGTTATAAAGTCATCAAGACAGTCGAGGACACAAACATCTGACACTAAGTAGCCTATAACCAGAATATTTTGAGAAATACAGAACCAAGCAAGATGGCCAAACTGTGGAGGAGTAGGGAAGTGCCGGGCCTGAAGGAGGAGTGAAAGATGAGATTCTGGTTGATCCAGTCCATCGCTAATATGGTCTTCAGTATTTCACTTCCATATTCACGTGAATAGCTGTCACGTGATATTAAGACAGGAGCATCACCTGCTGCAGACGTGCTGTCATTGAGGATGATGACAAGGTCAGAAATGCAAGTAATTTAGTCTCTGCAAAGCTTCATGTGGTCTGTAGACTGAAGGAGCACATAGCAGCGGTCCCAGGAGGCACCATGGTTTTTATGTACAGTACCATCCTGCCTGCCCTTCTTGGTCCAGATTCTGTCAAAGGAGAGAAAGTCTTCTTGTTGGGAAGCACAGTCCAAATGCAGAAGGGTGGTGTGGTGATTCTCTGGGGTAGCACCTCCGTGGATCACTAACTAGACTTCAGAATGTGGGATGTGCTACATAGTACTGGAACAGAAGAACTATGGCAGTCAGGAGTAACTCAGAACTATAGACCTCCAGCATCTAGCAGACCATTATACCTAGATACTTCACAGGAACCCACCATTCTATTTGTCCCAATCTCATTTCCTTTCCCACCTCTCCTTTATCCTGTATAGTATTTAGCCAGAAGTAGTGACGTGAATACATGCACAGTGGAAACCGTGGTACCATCTTATACTCTTCCCTCTCCATCTGACTCTGCCCCTGTACCCTGCAGGGAAACTCTTCAAACATTCTCTTATCTAACAGCTCTCACATGCATGGGTACTGTGACTTCTCAGATGTTCATTTTATTGCATCTAGACCCTGCCAGCTCGTGTTTTCCTCCTAGCCAAGTCCCCTTTAAGCTCACTCTTTGATTTGTTTGGAGTGAACTTCTTACCACATTCTGATTTCCATTATCAGCTTCAGGGTATATACAATTAAGTCCATGCTCTTAAGCTAGTACACATAGCTCATATGTCCCTCCAATAACTGGTTTCAAGAATATTTTAATTATCATCTCCTTCTACGTTCTGCTTTGACTTTCCTATTTAACAGTTCTTAACAGCATGCAGTGTGCAGAACACATGATACTGACTGATGCCAGGCATCTTTCTCCATGCCTAGATGTGTCTCACCGTTTACCACCTTGCTAACTTTGTTCCCATCCTTCAATTACATTAGTCATCTTCCTCTACAATGCTG